>PVHP010032074.1:0-20507 GCA_004024765.1 Zapus hudsonius | reverse complement strand
GGCTGACCTGGAATTCACTATGTAATCTCAGGGTGACCTCGAACTCATGGTGATCCTCCTACTTCTGCCTCCCAAATTCTGGGACTAAAGGCGTGCGCCACCATGCTCAGCTCACTCATTCTTGACTGGGCAACTTTGGGACCTAAGTTTCCTCACCTTGAGAGCACCTGCCTTGTTGTGTGTGGAAGTCTCTCAGTAAATGCCAGCTGAACTTAGGTTCTTATGCTGGTACAGCAAACCCACACGCCCAGAGCCATCTCCCCAGTCCCTGAAATATCCTTGATCAGTATGAAGTGTCCTTCGTTTGTTCTTACTAATTCAGGTTTGAAGTCTAGTTTTCAAATATTAGAACAATGACTTGGGAATTTGAGACCTTGTTTCAAAATAACAAAAAGTGAATTTATTTGCCCCAAACTGACTGCCCAGACCTTACAATACTCATTGTATAAGAATTGTAAAACTCCTGCCTTAAAAATTAATTATAGCGCAATTTGGTAAGGGCTACATGTAATATTAAGAGTCAGTTAATTGAGAGTTATGTAGATACAGGTGCCTTGTGAATGAAGACATGATAAAGGATTTCTCTCAACGAGTATAAAAGTTCTTTTGTGCCCCATTGCTAGTAATAAATAGCTAGGCAGGCATAACAAAACTTGCAGTTTATTCAGTAATTTCTTAAAGATTTAATATTCTTTGTAAAAGCTATAGTAAAGTAACTTTTGTTACACGTGTGTGTACACACATCACAGAGCATGTAGAGGTCTGAGGGCAGCCTTGGGTGTCCATCCTCTTCTACCTCATTTGAGACAAGTTTGCTCTTGCACTTTGCTGCTGTGAACGCCTGGTCTAGCTGGTCCACGAGCTTTGGGATCTCCTGTGCTGCCCCCCATCGCTGGAGACGCCTTGGGATTGCGGGCACTGTGCTACTTGCATCTGGCTTTATGTGAGTTCTGGAGATCCGAACTCTGCTCGTCAGGCCTGCACAGCAAACACTTTAACCACCAAGCCATTGCCCCAGACCTCAAGTAACTTTTAATAGTAAAGATACTTATAATCTATGCTCTTGAATCTCATGGTCACCTTTGATAGGGCAAGTCATTACCATACTATTACAGAGGCCTGAAGTCACCAAATATGTAATGAGTAGCTTGTGGATAGTCATGTCGTGTGCTACTGAGCGAGGGGCCTGGCAGGAAGCTTTCTGCTGACCCCAGGAAGCTCTTTACCCTTGGCCCCTTCTCAATCCTGAATTGAGCTGACTTTCTGAAGCTGGTAAATGTCATCTAAGGTGAGCCCCCAGATATTGGGGCAAAATCTCTTTGTCTCCCTTGATGTCCAGACTCCTGTAGATTGCTTCATGGTGGTCTGGTTGGAGCCGGAGGGGGTGACAAGAGCCATCTCCCAGGGGAGGTGGGTAGTAGACAGGCTTCAGCTCTCCTATTGACTGCTCACTGAGGTTCCAGGGACTAGGTGTCACTATTGCCTCCTTGGCTTTGTTCACAGGCAGTTTCTTCTGGAGATGAGAAAGAGGGGCTGAAACACCCTGGACTGATCCTAAAATATTCCACGTATAAGAACCTGGCTCAGCTGGCAGCCCAGAGGGAGGATCTGGAGACGGCCATGGAGTTCTACTTGGAGGTACGCTGCTGGCAGCGTTTGGCTCTCTTTGAAACTGTTGGCAGAGGGGCAAGAGTGATCATGATGGCCGAAAGGGAGGGCTTGTAGGGGCGTCTTACCAAGCTACTGTGCCCAAGGCTCTGGTTAATGGAGGATGGCAATGACGATAGACACCCTGGAAGGTTGGACTTGAGGGCAGAGGGCTGCATATGAATTCTGCCATCTAGTCCATGTGTGAGTTATTTATCTCTTGGTGCTTCCATGTCTTCACCATGCAGAAGGGGTACTAAACCCCTGTGGTACATGTTTATAATCTGAGCAGTGGGAAGGCTGAGGCAGGAGGATCTCAAGTTCGGGGTAAATGGGTATGTGTTCAAGTGTGGAGAGCAGAGCCTGCAATCATCTCGACTGCCACCTTTGTGGGCATCTGCCATGATGCTGTGCTAAGTGCTTTGTGTCCATTCCTATGCCACCTTGCAATGAGGGTGAGCTTGTCTTCAATTCAGTCATAAAGCAGCTTAGGGTCATTTTGCTCATTAATATTGGAGCAGGGATGTGACCCGTGGTCTCTCCAAACCATAGAATCTTTTCTTTTTTTGTTTTAAGGTAGGATTTCGCTCTAGCCCAGGCTGACCTGGAATTCATTATGTAGTCTCAGGGTGACCTCAAACTCACAGTGATCATCTTGCCTCTGCCTCCCAAGTGCTGGGATTAAAGGTGTGCACCACCACGCCCAGGCTCATATAATCCTTTTAGAACCCTGTAAGACTCCATATTTTCTTTTCATCCTACCTCTTTCACTTCTTTCTTTAAAATTAAATTAAATTAAATTATTTGAGAAAGAGAGAGACAGAGGTAGACACAGAGTATGGGTGCGCCAGGGCCTCCTGCCACTGCAAACAAACTCCAGACACATACACCACTTTGTACATCTGGCTTTACGTGCCATCTCTCTGGGTCTTGGAAACGTGATTCTGGGAAAGTGAGCTGGCCTTCCTAGTCCGCCTTAGGCGGCCTCTGTTGTCCCTCTCGTCTCTGGGGTGTCCACAGTGAGAAACCAACTAACGTCCATCCCCGGGTTCATGCCACTTCCAGGCAGTGATGCTGGACTCCACGGACGTCAACCTCTGGTATAAAATTGGACATGTCGCCCTGAGACTAATCCGGCTTCCCCTGGCTCGCCATGCTTTTGAGGAAGGGCTTCGGTGCAATCCTGACCACTGGCCCTGTTTGGACAACCTGGTCACTGTCCTGTACACCCTCAGTGATTACACAAGTGAGTCAGCCCAGAAGAGGGAGGTGCCGTGGGTAAGCTGGTGGCCAAAGTTGACACTGCTAGGCTTTCTGCCAAAATGTCAGGTGGCACGTGTTCTCTAAATGACCTTTCATTATTTCATTTGTCCATTTAAAAAAAAAAACATTTGAGAGAGAGAGAGAGAGAGAGAGAGAGAGAGAGAGAGAGAGAGAGAGAGAGAGAAAGAGGCAAACACAGAGAATGGATGCACCAGGGCGTCCAGCCATTGCAAACAAGCTCCAGACATATGAGCCACTTTGTGCATCTGGTTTTACGTGGGTACTGGGGAATCAAACTCAGGTCCTTCTGCTTTGCAGGCAAATGCCTTAACCACTAAGCCATCTCTCCAGCCCCTGTCCATTTTTTTTTTTGAGGCAGGGATTCCTATATAGCCCAGGCTGCACTAAAACTCATAATCCATCTGCCTCAGCTTCCCCTAGTGCTGGGATTACAGGCGTATACCACTATGCCTGCCACATTGTCCCATCTTAGTTTAAGCTATAACAAGATATTATAGACTGAGTGGCTTAAAGGAAAGAAATGTTATTTCTCAGTTTTGGAGGTTGGAAGTGTACGATCAGGGTGCTGGTACATGGTTGTCTGGTCTTGACTTCCTTGGTTTGTAGAGGGCCTCATTCTTGCTATACTCTCACTTGATGGGGAAGGGTAGGTGAGAACTCTTATCTCTTCCTCTTATAAAAGCACCACTTCCATCATGGGGCTCCATATCCATGACCACAGAAAGGCTCCACTTCCAAATACCATTGCACTCGCTACTCGCTGTTAAAGCTTCAGCATGGGAACCCTGGAGAGATGCGCTCAGTCCCTGGTGTTCCAGAACCCATGTGTCCTTTGCTCTAAGATGCACCCATTCTAGCCCAGCATCCTCAGCATCAGGTCTGACGTCCAGCGTCTCCCGTCTCGTCCACACACATCTAGAAGGCTTATGGAGGATCTCAGGACAGAGCGAGTGCATCAGTTCACCATTACTTTCTTTGCTCCTGCAGGAGCCACACTGGGACAAATTTCCCCAGATCAGGGATTTGAGAGGGTTCTGGTGATCTTACCATGACTGAAGCACATATCTTAGATTGTAGGTGGTAATTCTGGGAAGTTTTTAAAGAGAACATGGGGAGAAAGATGAGAAAATATAGTTAAGCAAACATGAAAGAAACCAGTTTTGTATGTACAGTGGCGTCATACTGTGTTTCCTGTTGTCACCTCCTTCCCAGTGCTGTGGCTCAGCCTTCTCTCTACTTAGTCAGAACATGCCTTGACCCACTGCAGTGGCTGTTTGGCCAGTTTGCTGATGCAGCCAGTGTGTGAAGTCAGCAAACTTGACTTTCTAGGCCTCTGTGGAGGACAGAGTAATTGCCAAATATTTTGATGGGCATTTTCCAGTTAACCAGTGGCTAATCATCATGAGCCCTGTAGACTTTCCAGTTAACCAATGGCTAATTACCGTGAGCCCTGTAGACTTTTCAGTTAGCCAATGGCTGATCACCTTGAGCCCTGTAGACTTTCTGTTTAACCAATGGCTAATCACCATGAGCCCTGTAGACTTTCCGGTTAGCCAATGGCTAATCACCTTGAGCCCTGTAGACTTTCCGGTTAACCAATAGCTAATCACCGTGAGCCCTGTAGACTTTTCAGTCAGCTAATGGCTGATCACCATGAGCCCTGTAGACTTTCCAGTTAGCCAATGGCTAATCACTATGAGCCCTGTAGACTTTTCAGTTAGCCAATGGCTAATCACCATGAGCCCTGTAGACTTTCTGGTTAACCAATGGCTAATCACCATGAGCCCTGTAGACTTTCCAGTTAGCCAATGGCTAATCACCATGAGCCCTGTAGACTTTCCAGTTAGTCAATGGCTGATCACCATGAGCCCTGTAGACTTTCCGATTAACCAATGGCTAATCACCATGAGCCCTGTAGTTTTTTTTGCAACAATTCTTAATTGTGGAGCCACTGGGTTAAGGTTGCCTGACCACTTCTCTGGTGGCATTGACCGAGTGTGCTCACTCTGCAGCCAGTGTCCCATCTACTCAGGCAATTATAGTGTCTCGGAAATCTTTCCTGGTTGAGTTGGTTAAGGTGCTGTCTCGTTATTGCTGTGGGTTTCTTTGGTTCCAAAGAGGGAACATATTGCTGGTGCCCACTGGCAGGGCCAGAGCCTCTGCATGCAGGCTCGGGTCCTAACCTGTCTCTCCCCGCCCTGCCAGCCTGTCTGTACTTCATCTGCAAAGCACTGGAGAAGGACTGTCGCTACAGCAAAGGCCTGGTCCTCAAGGAGAAGATCTTTGAAGAGCAGCCTTGTCTCCGGAAGGACTCACTCCGAATGTTCCTCAAATGGTAAGGCCCACCTTTGTGGTGAGGTGCCTCCACCCCGGCCAGCCCTGTATGACCAGTGAACGTCAGGAATGGGTTCCATCCTCCTGCGGGCCTTGCCGCCTGCTTCAGCCCTCCATCCACAGAGCTTTCTTGAGCTGCCTGGAGAGGGCAGGGGTAGCTGGACACTGGGGATTGAACCCAGGGCCATTCCCTCTCCTCAACACTGCCCAAGTTCAGTTCAGTATCCCAGACATGCCCTGATCTTGTGCCTCTCTGCCTTGCCCCCAGAACAGAGCTCACTCCCAGACGCCTCACCCAAGAGACCTTAGCAGCCTGTCCCCTGCTTCTCCCTCCTCATGGGCTTTTCCTTCCTCTTATGGAGCTCCTCAGGCTTTGCACAGTCCTGCCTGGGCCTCTCCCCTCAGCCTGGCGCCTGCTCTGCACAAACCTGTCCCATCCCACCTCCCCACCACCCTGCCCATTCCACAGCCATGCAGCCCACTTCTCCACTGTCACATCCCACCTCCCCACCACCCACTCCACGGCCACACCCACCTCTCCACCACGCCCATTCCATGGCTACGCCCACCTCTCGAGGCCTTGCTGTGCCACTCCCTCCCAGTCCCCCTCCCGGATGGCTGCCGCCTCTGCCCCAGTCATCTTGCTGACTCCTGGTATTCCTTGGTCCTGGAGCTCACCTGTGGGAATTGGGGTTCATTTATCACATGAGCTTAGAGCTTGAGGGAACTCATGTTTTTGAGGGAGATAGTGGACAACCCCTTGAGGCTGTGTGGGTGGCCCTGCTGGTGGCCTTGGAAGGAAGACAGCTGTGTGTCACCTCAGGCAGAAGGACCTGTCGGAGGCCATCTGAGGTGTCAAAATTCCCACTTTTTCTGGTGAGCTTGATTAGTGCTTTTGGTTGGGGTGGGTCATATAGGATTCATTTTCTGTGGCTTTTCAGACATTGAGATGACATTGTTAACATACATGAGAACCCTGAACAAAAACCATTGGTAATTTTCCACTCTTTTGAGGTCAGATCAAGTGGTTATTTTATGTTTGGGAAGAATCAGCACAGATTAAAGGTTGTTAAGTTCAAGGTTTCCTTGGTGTCCGAGTCAGCTTGGCTTTAGCTCTAACATACTTTCTCCCTGTGTTATGCACTTTTAGTGACATGTCCATTCATGACGTGTCAGTGAGCACAGCTGAGACGCGGGCCATTGTAGATGAGGCCCTGGAGCTGCGGAAGAAGAGGCAAGCCCTGATGGTGCGGGAGAAGGAGCCAGACCTGAAACTGGTGCAAGCCATTCCCTTCTTCACGTAGGTCATCCTGGGCTGGCTGGTGGGATACTGCTGTGCACCAGAGAGAGAAACCCCAGGCTAGACTTGGGGCTGGGCCACCCTGACCCTGACTTTCAAGAGAGCAGCTCAGCTCTCAGCACTCCCAGTCCAAGTGGCTCTTGGCTCTTGCCATTGTTCACCCAGCAAGCATCTGCCCTGAGAGGGAAAGGAACACTAGCCCTTTCCAGGTACTGGCCATGAGGGAACCTGGAAGCCTGGAGTTGGGCCTAGGTGTGCACTTCCCTGGCCGTTAAGTCCATGCTCTCACCAGGGCCCCAGGAGGTGCCCTGTGAGTTGACCCTCAGATGGCCTTGTGAGCTCAGTGATTGTTGATGGCCCTTTAAAAATTCTGTCATTAGGAAGAGCTGGCAGAAAGAATGTAAGAGCCAAAGGAATGGAAGGAGTGCTTTGTAATACTGTCTTCCAGAGACAAAGTAGCCACGGCATCACAATGACCTGTTGGCCTCTGGCAGGATACTGACCAGGTGTGGTGACTCTGTTTTGCAGGTGGAAGTGCCTTGGAGAGAGCTTGCTGGCCATGTACAACCACCTCACCACCTGTGATCCCCCAAGACCCAGCCTTGGCAAGAGGATCGACCTGTCTGACTACCAGGACCCCAGCCAGCTACTTGCACCCTCAGTAGTGGTGATGCCCGTCAATGTGATCCAACCGAGCCCTGTCAGCACCGGCCCAGTGGTGGCTGTGGCCGAGCCTGTCCTCTCCTACACCTCTGTGTCCTCAACCAGCTTTCCGCTGCATAGTCCCGGCCTGCTGGATGCCGGCACTGCTGTGGGTGAGAGGCCTTGTGGAGCTGCTTTCTAGAGAGCCTGCATTTGCTGAACCCAGCAGGAGTGAGAGGGTCCGCGGTCCTGGTCTTTGCAGGGTCATGAGTCATACTGGTCTGAGTTAAAGTGGGGTCTGCAGCATTACAGGGAACCCATCAGCCTGGCCTCCGGGCCAGCACTTCAGCAGTAAAACCCCTGCTTGGCAGGTAGGGGCTTTGATGTGACTCCTTGCTGCTCCTTGACAGCCATCCCCAGCTCTGCATCGTGGCATAGAAGGCCCTCTACTCCTTCTTTAATAGTTTTATTTATTTACAAGCAGAGAGAGACAGGGAGAATGGGCTCGCCACAGTCTCCAGCTGCTGCAAATGAACTCCATGTGCATGCTTCACTTTGTGCTTCTGGCTTTTTGTGGGTACTAGGGACTCAAACCCAGGTCATTAGGCTTTGCAGGCAAGCAAGGGCTTTAATCACTGAGTCATCTCCCCTGTCCCCTCTGCACTCCCTTCTGATGTGATCCTGGCAGGTCCTCGCTGCTTGACCTGCTTTTTTGCTAAATGCATACATGCTGAGTTCTTTGCTCATGGGAAGCAATAGTTATCACAGTGTGTGGTGGTGTGTTTTTCTACTGTTTTGTTGATTTTTATAACCATTGCAGTTGTAAAAAGCTTTTGATAAAGCTCTCTTATCTTTTCTTGATTTCTCTGTGAAAAGAGTATCTGCCAGTTAGGGAGTTTCTGAGTGACTGCACAACCACAGTTGTATAAAGCATAGTCTACACGGCATTCCTTTGCTGCTTCTCTAACTCTCTTCTCCCTTCCGTGTCATTGGGTGCTCAGTGAGTCCTGGCTGAGTTGAGTGCAGCTCACTGCCCATCCCAGACACACGGACACCCCTGAGGCTCTTATAGTATTCACTGGAATGTTCTGAGCCCTGGCTCATCACTCTTGTCAGCTGGAGAAGGGTGTGAGAGTTAAGCTGCTTAAAATTAAGTTTATTCGAGACTCTGCTGTTGTTGTTGAAGAAGCCAGAGTCCATGGTGTTGTGGAGTCCAGCCTGCAGAGTTACAAAAGCAGAGGACTGATACGCCTGTGTGTGTGGTTGATGGTCTTCATCCCCTGCCATCACGTAAGATGTTAACTCTTCTTCTTTGTGAAGGTGATCTTTCTGGAGGAGATAAGTCCAAGAAAGGGGTGAAGCGTAAGAAGATTGCAGAAGAGAGCGGAGAGACTGCAAAACGCAGGTCTGCCCGTGTCCGAAACACTAAATGCAAAAAAGAAGAGAAAGTGGACTTCCAAGAGCTCTTGGTGAAGTTCCTGCCCTCCAGGTGCCGCACACATTCACTGGGTTCCGATTTGCAAAAGGCGGCAAACTCATGGAGTGCCGTCCTACCCTCTCTTTCCTCTTCTTGTTCCCTGGGACATCTGCCTGCATCTCAGCACTGACGGCCCTAGCTTGGGATCTTGGATTTTCCTCCCCTCTTCTGGGTTCAGGGAGGTAGAAGCAACATAGTCGTGATCCCCGCTTGTTGCTGGAGGCTTGCAGTCGCTACATTGCAGTGTTCAGGTCTCTGGAAACCCCATGAAGGGACTGACTGTGTGCCTGCTCAACCTCCTCTGTTCTGGGAGCTATTCTGAAAACATGGAGAAGGAGCCTGCAACGTGGTTTCCTTGTTCTTCATGTCCTCAGAGAACCTAGGGGACAAAGTGCCAGGCTCTGGCCCAGGAGGGATGTGGGCCAGTGCTCTTGACCCAAATTCTCATCTTTCTCCCTTGCCCTCTCTCCTTCAGAGGCCCAAGGGCCTTCTATCCTGAGCCTTCCTGGGATCCATAGTGCCAGTGGGTGGGCTTATGGCCCCTCCTATCTCCACCCTTAGCTGAGTGAAAAAGGCAAGTCAGTTGCTTTGATCAATCACCTTTCTCCCTTTTTTAAAAAAAAATTATTTATTTGAGAGAGAGTGAGAAAGAAAAAGAGGCAGACAAAGAGGGAGAATGGGTGCACCCGGGCCCCCAGTCCCTGAAAACTCCAGACACATGCGCCACCTTGTGCATCTGGCTTCACATGGGACTAGAGAATTGAACTTGGGTTCTTCTGCTTTGCAAGCAAACAACTGCTTAACCACTGAGCCATATCTCCAGCCCTCTTCCTTCTTTGTTTCTTTCTTTTTTATTTATTTTTTCATCTTTTAAGGTAGGGTCTCACTCTAGCCCAGGCTGACCTGGAATTCACTGTGTAGTCTCACAGTGGCCTTGAACTCATGGCGATCCTCCTACCTCTCCCTCCCAAGTGTGCCCCACCATGCCTGGCTCCCTTCTAACATCTGGTTGGCACTTTTTTTTTTTTTTTGGTTTGCTAAGACTTCCTCCCCTGTCTCCTGTGACTTTGTGAACTTTTCTCCTGTCACAGGTACTGGAGTAGGTAGGGCTTAGAAGGTAACCATGTGTGATCAGTATGCTACCAAGAGATGAAGAGTCTTGAGTTGTCATTTTGTTTGGTCGCAGTTTCTCTCAGTGGTGATCCCATCAAAGTATATTAGCCAGAGCTCAGAAGTGCTGGCAGGAATGCATGTCCATTTCTCAGCAATATTTGTACCCTCTCTCCCTCCTCTTCCCTCCCATAATGGTGACATTCCTAGAGCAAAGCTGGTCTCCGTCCACAGGTGTTATCAATACAGAGTCAGGGTGCTGGTGCAGTGCCTTCTGAGGTTTCTCCTGAGAAGTTTCCCCTTGGAAAAGTGGAGGACTTGTCTTTGGATCTGGGCTCAGGTTACAGTACTCGGAGCAGCTCGGATCTGTGCCACAGCGAGTGCTGTGGCTGTTGTGACTTTGGCATGTTCCACGCAGGTTAAGAAAGCTGGACCCCGAGGAGGAAGACGATCCTTTCACCAACTATGAAGTCCAGTCAGAAGCCAAGCTGGAGAGCTTGTCGAGCGTGGGGCCGCACCGGCCATCCTTTGACTCAGCCACCTTCATGGAGTCCGGTAGGAGTCAGCAGTGTGGCGTGTCACTGTCTTCCTCTGCAGCATGGCTCTGGGGTGTTTCAAGGAGCTGTCTGGTCAGCTGGGAGGCCGCTGCAGTGTCCAGGTCCAGACTTGTGCTCCCGAGGCTCTCTGCTTAGGGCTGGATTCATGGGACCCCAACTGTTGCATTGTGTGCGTGATCTCGCTCAGCGTGCACGGCAGGACGTCGAGGTGAGCCTTTCTGATGCCATCTTGTGCATGGCCATGTCAGGAGGCTTGCTCGTTGCTGGTGAGCGCTGCAGCCAGGGGCTAAGTTCTGGTTTCCTGACTGGTCACTGCAGTGTCCTGCATTAACCTGGATGGAGTAGTGAAGGGAGACTGGGTGCCCGAGGTCCTTTTCATCCAGTCAGGTTGTTCTCCCTCCTGGACAGAGAAGCAGGATGTTCACGAGTTCTTGCTGGAGAACCTGACCAATGGGGGCATTCTGGAGCTGATGATGCGCTACCTGAAAGGCATGGGTCATAGATTTCTGCTGAGGTGGCCGCCAGGCCTGGCGGAGGTAGTGCTCAGCGTCTACCACAGCTGGAGAAGGCATAGCACCAGCCTGCCCAACCCCCTGCTGAGAGACTGCAGCAACCAGCACATCAAGGTCAGGGCCTTAGACTGGCCAGCATGGGTGCATGGGCAGTGGGATGGTGTGGGCAGCGAATCCACTTGTAGGTCTAGAACCCGGGCTGCTGGAGAGTTTGAAGCAAGAAGTCACAGTGAGCCCTGGGGGCTGAGCAGAGGATGCCGGAGGTGACAGTGGAGTGGAGTTGAGGTTCAGGAGGCAGAACTGGAAGGATGTATACGCTTGGATATGAGAAATATCAGTCATAGGGAGAGCTCATAGCGTCATTTGCTGAGCTGGAAGAGCTGCAGAAGCCAGCTGGGGAGCACTTGGCCTTGTTTGATGTGCAAAGGACTGTGAGCACTGGTACTCTTATTTGCATGCGTGTGGTCACTCATCCCTGTTTCTGGGTGAGGATTTTTTTTTTTTTTAATTTTTAAATTTTTTCTTTCAAGGTAGGGTCTCCCTCTAGCCTAGGTTGATCTGGAACTCACTCTGTAGTCCTGGGCTGGCCTCAAACTCACAGCGACCTCCTACCTTTGCCTCCTGAGTGCTGGGATTAAAGGCGTGCACCACCATGCCTGGCATTAAATTTTTTTTTCTCTGAATCAGATTTACTTATATTTACCCCCCAAAAATATTTATTTATTTATTTAGGTTTTTTGAGGTAGGGTCTCACTCTAGCCCAGGCTGACCTGGAATTCACTCTGTAGTCTTAGGCTGTCTCGAACTCATAGCGATCCTCCTACCTCTGCCTCCCGAGTGCTGGGATTAAAGGCATGTATGTGCCACCATGCCTGACTCAAAAAAAATTATTTATTTGAAACAAACAGGGACAGATAGACACACACACACACATATACAAAGAAAGAAAGAGAGAGAGGAAGACAGACACAGAGAGGGAAGGAGAAAGAGAATGTGCACACCAGGGCCTCCAGCTGCTGCAAATGAATTCCAGGTGCTTGTACCACTTTGTGCATCAGACTTTACATGGGTCCTGGGGAATTGAACCCAGGCCTTCAGACCCTGCAGGCAAGCACCTATAACCATTGAGCCATCTCAGCCCACTCATCCCTGTTTTTACCCTTGTGAGGAGTCTCTTCCTCATTCCCGAGCCCACCTTCTCATGTCCCAGTGATTCCCCACATGACTGGGATTACAGGCATGTGTGGCCCCTCCCAGCTATTTATACAGATTCTGGGGATTTGAACTTGGGAAGTCTCAGGCCCTCTCAGGCCTTCATGCTTGCACAGGAAGCACACTTAACCTCTGAGCCATCCTCTAAGCCTTTGGCTTTTTTCCCCACACTTTTGCTTCTGTATTTGTGTGTGTGCATGCACACACATGCATGCCTGTGCAGTGTTGGATGCCTTGGGTATGGTAGGATCACTGAGCTATGTCCCAGGCCTACTCATTTTTTAAACTTTTTATTGATCATTTCCATACACATCATATATATATAAATCAATCATGATGTTACTTTTTTGTTTCTTTTGTTTGTTTGTTTTTATACAAATGGCTGACAGAAGTATGGAGGATAAGTAGGGTGCTTAGACAGGCCTTGCTCACCCTGTCTGTCCATTGCATTCTGTATCCCAGGCTCCAGGTGCCTTCCAGAGCTCCCATGGGCACACCTGGTCAAGCTTTCTTCTCTTCTGGGAGTGGAATGCTAGGAGCATGGGAAGTCATCAGGACCTGTCCAGTTCCTGATGGCTCCCGGCTGAGGGTCCGGGTGGATCAGGCCTTCCTCTGTGTAGACATTGTGGTGTGCAGTCTTTGCCCACCAGGAACAGTGTGGGTCAGCAAGAACCAGGATTTGGGCCTCGGGAATGAAGGTGACCATTTCCCAGCTGGGCCTCCTGCCTGCAGTGCTTCCTTGACACTGAGCCTCAGCTCCCATGAGTGCCCTGTAAATGATGCCCAGGCACATGGCAGGTGGCATGAACCTTCTCCACAGGACTCCAAGACGGGCCCTGATCTAGCCCTAAATCCATGCGCCTCTCTTTACCTCCCGGAAAGTAGCCACTGTCTGTCACTTGGGAAACAGGAAGTAGGTGGAAGGAAGAGTGTTAGGGGTGAGTGCTTGTGTAGCGCGCACAGAGCTTTGGGTTTGATCTGCAGCATGGCAGAAAGCAGACGTTGGTGGCACACACCTGTAATCCCAGTGCTTTGGAGCTAGAGGCAGGAGGAACAAAAATTCAAGGTCATCCTCGGCTATATAGTGAGCTTGAGGCCAGCCCAGAATCCATGAGACCCTGGCTCCAGAAGACAGTGTATTTTAGGTCAGTGTCCCACCCCCAGATGCTGTGGCAAATCTTTGTGACTTTGTCCCCGGCTCTCCCACAGGACATGATGCTGATGTCTCTGTCCTGCATGGAGCTCCAGCTGGACCAGTGGGTCCTGGCCAAAGGCAGGAGCTCCACAGGTAAGGACACCTGTGTTCTCGGGTGGGTGGAGACTGAAATGGGGAGGCTGGGTCATGGAAGTCAGTGGGTACCTTTAATTTTGTCAGTGTCCCGGAGAAATCCCCCAACATTCAGGAGGTTGATTTCTGCTTGCTTCTGCTATTATTTAAAGGAAGTGGGACCTCAGCTTTGCAGTGACTACTTAATGCTTTATGTGGCCCAGTAATTTTCTCTGATGACACTGATTCTTCTAGAAAGCTCCACCGGGTAGAATGCAGATAAGCTCCAAGTTCAGGAAGTGACATTAGCAGCCCTCTTCCCACAAGCTCTCAGATTCTCCGCATCAGTGCCTGAGTGGTCTGATTTCCGTTGCCTGCTGCTCAGGGACTGCAAGATTCCAGGGGCTCGGGGCACGTAACCATGGAGACTGAGGGTTGCAGGTGGCTCCTGGGGAGCAGGGAGACATTTGGATGCTGCATATGTTGGCCTGATGGTTTTCAGTGTCTCCTCGGAACTGCCCCGCGGGTGTGGTGACAGGCAGGTTTGGGCCTGACTTCCCGGGAACCCACTGCCTGGGTGACCTCCTGCAGCTGTCGTTCGCCTCATCCCAGCGTGACCTGTTTGAGGATGGCTGGCTGGAGTTTGTTGTCCGTGTTTACTGGCTGAAGGCTCGTTTCTTGGCACTGCAGGTTGGTTCTGTGGTCAGAGCATGCTCTGGCACCTCACAGAGAGGGAGGGTGGAGCATTACCATAATGGAGACATGCACATACCACGTTCCTAGGTACTGGGCTTGGCATGACGAAATGGGACCTGGTGGGGAACTGTCAGCATGTCAGAAGTCCAAGCATGGCCACCAGGCTGTGAAGCTCCTGAGGGCCTCCACAGAGCTCTGGGAGGTAGGCCCTGTGCCCACTCAGGGTTGCTGGCCCTGCATTTTTTCTGAGAAAGCCAAGCAGTACACCAGTAGGATCCGAGCTTCCCTAAGGGAACTTCCCACCTCTGCTGCAGAGTTGTTGGCGAGCTTCTCCTGAGAGCCTGGTTGGGAAGGCCAGGGTGGGCTGATTGATCCCTCCTGGTGGGACCTGATGCCCTGGTGGAATGAGTCAGATGGCCTGGGTCTCAGCAGCTCATTGTGAAGAATGTCAGTTCTAGAATTAGGATGGGCCTTGATGTTAAATCCTGGCTCTTCTAGATACATGGCATTAGTGTCTCACCTGTATCATGTGGTTAACAACACTTCTTACAGAGTCGTGCTGTGGGTTGTTCACTCATTCACTTACCCGGCCGTTTGACAAATATTTATCGAGCCCCAGTTATGTGCCAAGTCCTTTTTGGGTATGGTATTTAGCAATAAGTGGATTAAAAGTTTACTCTGGGGCTGGAGAGATGGCTCAGCGGTTAAGGCAATTGCCTCCAGTGCCTAAGGCCCCGGGTTCAGTTCCCCAGTACCCACATAAGCCAGACCCACAAGGTGGTGGCCCTGGTGCTCTCTCTATCTCTATCTCTCTATCTCTTTCTGTATCTCTCTGCTTGAAAAATGAATAAGTAAAATATTTTTTAAAAAGTTTGCTCTGCTGGGCTTCGTGGCACCTCTGTAATTACAGAACTTGGGAGGATGAGGCAGGAGGATTTGTGAGTTCAAGGCCAGCCTGAGCTATATATTACGTACCAGCTCATCACGGCCCATGTGGTCATGTCCCAAAAGACTAAACAAACTAAACTACCCTAAGGGCACCCAGAGTCTAGTGAGACCAGGATGGAAGGAGCCTGACACAGCATCGTCAGCTCCCTGCCTTTTCCTTGTTGGTTTTCCTTCTGACCAGGGGGACATGGAGCAGGCCCTGGAGAACTATGACATCTGCACAGAAATGCTCCAGGGGGAGGCCGGGGCTGAGCAAAGGGACATTGTGATCCGGCTGCCCAACCTTCACAACGATTCTGTTGTGTCCCTGGAGGAGGTGAGTGAGTACAAGCTGTCATGGTGTTTTCTTGGCCAAAGACTTATTCTGAATTGGCCCAGTCAGTCCAGGCCTGGCCTGCGCTGAGGAACAGGAGCGCTGCCCACGTGCTAGCAGAGCTGCTGTGGAAGCCGGGCAGAAGAAGCAGGGCCATCAGCGCTGGCCCGCTAGGGCTCCACAGACTGCCCTAATGGAACGCTTATCCAAGGGGCAAGTGTGGAAGCTCCCGTGATCATGATGTTGAAGTGGGTACTGTGTGTGGTGGCAGCCCTAGCCGACCTGGAGGGTAATGTCCGCTGGTGCAGACCAACACTGATGGGGCTGTGGGACAGGACAGTGCTTCACGTCTGGGTCTCAGCTCCACTGCAGTCCCCAGTGCCCACATGGCTGAAAGTAACCTTTGACCCTTTCAGCTTTGTTTCAAGGTAAGACCAGGCACAGTGCTAGGCTACCTTAGGCTCCATGTGAGGAAAGGGCCGTGCGGTTTAGCATGTGCCAACCCGCGGCCCAGTCTGTGTCTGTGGCACCCTCACATGCTGTGCTTCTCTAGGTCTGGTTTGCTGACCTGTTCTGTCAGACGCTATCTGGAAGCTCTGCTTCTGCAGTGGCCTTGAGGTTGAGTGTGTTTGATGTTAAAGACTTGATTGCCTTGACCTTGATGTAAATACCGTTGATAAAACACACACCGTGTGCACATCCGTTATTAAGGAGATGCCAGGGTGATGGTCCTCATCCTGTGGCACCAGGTGAGGAACTCGTCATCAGATGGCATTTCTGGTGATGTTTCTTTCATAGATTGACAAGAACCTGAAGTCGCTGGAGCGGTGCCAGTCCCTGGAGGAGATTCAGCGGCTGTCTGAGGCAGGCGACTACGAGGCTGTGGTGCACCTGCTCCGTCCCACCTTGTGCACCAGTGGCTTTGACCGAGCCAAGCACCTGGAGTTCATGACATCCATTCCAGAGAGGCCAGCCCAGCTGCTTCTGCTGCAGGTGTGTGCCCTCCAGCTGGGCCTCTGCACCCCACTCTCCCAGCCTTACCTGTGTGTGTTTGCATGTGCTCATGCCTGTGTTCTGAGCCAAGGGCAATGGTAGTGACCTATTGTTCCGGGGACCTTTGAGGATTCCTTGGGAAACCACTCACAGGGAGGGATCCCATGCTGACACTGATATTTTTGTTTGATAACCCACCGCTACTGGGAGCAGCGTTATCCACCTGTCTCAGCTGCCTCCAGACCCCTGTTGAGCTCTGTGTACTTGTCTCGCTCTAGCTCAGGCTGACCTGGAATTCACTGTGTAGTCTCAGGGTGGTCTCGAACTCATGGTGATCCTCCTGCCTCTGCCTCCCAAGAGCTGGAATTTAAGGCATGTGCCACCATGCCCAGCAGTGTACTTATCTTGAACCAACTCCTCACAGAATTCCTGTGTTCTCTGAATGTTTTGTTGTGTTTGGTTGGACGGCTGTGTTGCCCTCAGAGTACTTATTGGGCTCCACAGTGCTGGCAGTTAGACTTGGGCTTTTTCATTCCTCCTGACCATGAGCTCCAGAAATTGTGTGAGTGTATATTGCTGGGGGTCCTCGTCTTTGCCCAGCCTCCACAGCAGTCTGGCTGTCAGGCCTTTCATGGGCATTTTTATTGGGGGTGGGGTCGGCCTGGCAGTGGATCCCTCAGCTCTACTCCAGCTGCAGGAGCTTCTGGCTCAGTGGCCTCCGTTGAAGGAGCTTGCTTTCTAAAGATGCAGCGCCATATTCCTGACCACTAGGCTGGTAGCTTGGGGAACGGTTTCCATCTGTGTTAGGACATGGAGCACATTCCAGAGGCACTTGGAGTGCTCCTGCCCTCAGAGAATGGCAGCCAAAAGGCTGAGGTACGCAAGTGCCACTGCCAGGCCTGGGCTCTGGGGAGGCCACAGCCAGGATGCACAGGGCACAGGGTGCTTCCTGGTGGCTCATCTGTGAAGTCACTGACAAGCTCTTTCCCCATTCACCAGCCATTGATGGAAAAAGCCGCTATCCCAGGGGTTTAAATGGCTGTATTCCCATCCCCCCCCAAGAGCTTTGCAGAAAGTTGATGGTTTCTGAAGGTTTTCAAATAGAAGCAATGGCTCTGTGTGGTGTGTAGTTTTCCTGTGTGCTGGGCACAGCTGGGGGTGATGTGTTCAGCAACTCATTGGTTTCTTGTGCCACCTCCATGGGTGAAGCCTCCATGGGGGTGACACTGGCCGAGGTGGAGAGGCTCGGCACCTTGTCCCCACCTGGACACTGAGAGGCTCCACACCTAGGCTCTATATCTAGGCCTCACCTGGACACTGGGAGGCTCCACACCTAGGCCTCACCTGGGCACTGGGGAAGATGGGCCATGCTTTGGCCTCAGCTCATGCTCTCCTTTGCTAAGACACGTCCTCCCTGGCACACTGCCTCCCCTGTTCTGAGGCCCACCAGAGCCCTGGCAGTGCCCTGGGGAAGAGGTGACAGAGGTCTTGTCGCTCAGCCTCATCCTTGCCACTCACTGGTCCTCAGGTTCAAGCTTTCTAAATGGGGAAGGTGAGGCACAAAGGTAAAGTGCCCTTCTAAAAGCCCTCTGGTCACTGTTGGCCCTCCCAGATGCCTCATGACTGTGGGGCCATGCACACTGGGGTGGGGGATTCTCCGTCTTTCATCCCTCCTGCTGCTCTCCTGAACTCTGGCCTGAGACCCAGCTGTGAGGCGCTTCCAGCTCACCTTTGCCCTTCTCTGATCCCCGTGCTCAGGACTCCTTGCTCCGCCTGAAGGAGCACCAGCAGTGCTTCGAGTGCTCCAGTGTTGCTCTGCATGAGGCCGTGCAACAGATGGTGAACTGCAGCGAGCCTGCAGCCAAGGAGGAGTGGGTGGCCACAGTGACCCAGTTGCTGACGGGCATCGAGCAGGCGCTCTCCGCAGATAGCAGTGGGAGCATCCTGAAGGAGTCCTCCTCTACCACTGGCCTTGTCCGCCTCACCAACAATCTCATTCAGGTAGCTCCTGGCTCTGGCCCGCCTCTCCCCAGCAGTGTGCCGCTTTGACACCCGCTTCTGTGGCTCACTGACATCCTCTGTCTTCTATGAGTTTAGTCTCAAAGGGGACACGTCCTCTCTGGCTGGAACTCTGGGGTCTGAGGAGGTAGCTGTGCGCAGACTTCTGGGGCCAGTTAGTCTGGAGGGTAGAGATAATGTAGCACGTGGCGTGACAGGGCCCCCCACACCTGTCCAGAGGAGGTTCTGTCTTCCCACAGTGACCCAGACCTGGCTTCCTGCCAGGGTTCTCCACCCCTCTCACAATACCTCGCTGGCACTTCCCTCTGAGGAGTGAAGCCTACATCATTCAGGCACCTTGCATTTCCTGAGTATCCATAACTTCCCAGAGGTCAGCCATAGCTCTCTGAGGTAACACCCTCTGGTGTCTTCCTCACTCTGGCCATCCACAGGTCCTACCAAACCGTGTCCTTTCCTCCCTTGCCTTTTGTTTCTGCCGCCACTGTCCGTGATCTGCCACAGTCCAGCCCACTGCCATCTCCTGTGTGAACCGTGGCAGCACGTGTTTTCCTAGGGCAGCCTCCACCTAGGCACCTTTCCCAAAAGGTGACCCTCCCTCACATTTCCTCTGGGCAGTAAGCCAAGGCGCATGGATCTCCAGCCTGGTGTCCCCCCCTCTTCCACCTGCGTGGCTGAGACCCCTCCCCTGCCTGTGAGTCTGTCCTTTGTCCTTATGTCCTGCTCTCTGGGCGTTGAGCACACCGCAGCACTTGCCTGGAAAGCTGCTCTCAAAGGCTGCTTCACTCTGCCCAAGACTCCTTGTTGCTGTGTCTGCTGTCACTCAGAGGCATGCATCTTCTCCATGGCTCTCTTCCCACATCCAGTAACGCATGTGGCATAAGGGAGGGTCGTGTGACTGCACTGGGAGCTGTGCAACTCTGACCAGTGGTAGCCTGGGACACTCTGGCCCATTCTTCCCTACTTTAGAGTGGAAGGGTGGCATGCTGAAGCTCTTCCAGAAGCACTGCAATGTGGGCCTCTCTCAGAATGGCCAGGCAAGAGCCGGCCCTGCCTTGACACCCTGGTGTCCCCTGCCAGGTCATTGACTGCAGCATGGCCATCCAAGAGGAGCCCAAGGAGCCCCAGGTCTCCTCAGTGCTGCCCTGGATTATCCTGCATAGGATCATCTGGCAGGAGGAGGACACCTTCCGCTCTCTGTGCCAGCAGCAGCTCCAGGACCCAGCAGACGAAGGTGCGCTGGCAGGGGTTGTGGGGAGATGGGTCCTGATGCACCTGTCCTGTGTGCCAGAGCCCCAGGCCCCCCAGGTGCTGTGAATACTTTGGGGCTCCGTGGAGATAGAGGCTTCGCTGCATCTTCCCCTGGGAAGCTCATTGTGTAGGGACACAGGAGTTGTGGGCTTGTGAGCTGTGGCACGTCAGGTGTGGATGCCAGCATGAAGGAATGACTGAGGCCAGTGCTTTAAGAAGTGCTCTGTAGTGTCTCCTACTGCCAACTCCTTCAGTCCCCAAGGCGCAAACCCAGGCTCTGTAGCCTGTCACTTCTTGACTGTGTGACCCTGAGCAGTTCACATAAGCTCAGCCTTTGTGTTCCCATATGCATATGGGGAACAAGATGACATGAAAACTATGATGCACCAAGACAAGTGAGGGCCTGTTGCTTGTTGAGTGATGAGTAGACCCTGAACAGAGAGGCCTGGGATCCACAATGGTGATGGTGCTTGAGCTGCAGTCCCCACAGTGGTGGGAAATACGCTGGGTTAAAGAAATGACATCACAACAGCTCTGTGACACTTACGCATTGCCTATAATTCTGCAAGTGGATTTTAATTTTTTATTCCCTGCATTTGTGGTCCAGCCTTGGCCTATATATATATTTTAAAATATCTACATATTACACGTAAGTTGTGACAATACATGTATTTGTACAGCTAATTTAAAATTTCTTATTGGGGATTTTTCCATAGTAATTTTTTTTCTTTTTTGAGGTAGGGTATCACTCTAGCCCAGACTGGCCTGGAAATCACTATGTAGTCTCAGGGTGGCCTAGAACTCACATAGATCCTCCTACCTCTGCCTCCCGAGTGCTGGAATTAAAGCTGTGTGTGCCACCATGCCCAGTTTCATAGTAATTTTTTTTTGAGGTAGGGTCTCACTCTAGCCCAGGCTGACCTGGAATTCACTATGTAGTCTCAGGCT
>PVHP010032073.1:0-20547 GCA_004024765.1 Zapus hudsonius | reverse complement strand
TGAAGATGTCACTAAATACCCCCACTGTATGTTTTACAACTATGCAACTATTTAAGTTGATATTATAAGGAATCTGCTAAATTATTCCTATTAGTCTAGAAAGGTTTACTTGCAATAATTAATATCTATACTGTATTGTTCTTTGTTTATCTCAAAATGCCTAACATTGGACTGGGGAGATGGCTCAAAGGTTTAAGACACTTCCTTGCAAAAGCTGATCATCTGGGTTTGATTTCCAAGTGTCTTCTCTCTCTCTCTCTCTCTCTCTCTCTCTCTCTCTCTCTCTCTCTCTCTCTCATCTCTTAATTAAATTTTTTAATAGGATGGGAAGGGAAGAGGCAATAAAATCAAGTTACAGTGATATATTTGTATGAAATAAGGGCCAGGCATGGTGGCACATGCCTTTAATCCCAGCACTCAGGAGGCAGAGATAAGAGGATCATGAGTTCAAGGCCAGCCCGAGACTACATAGTGAATTCCAGGTCACCTTGAGCCAGAGTGAGATGCTACCTTGAATTTTTTTAAATCTCATAATGAAACCTATTTCATATACAAACTTAAAAATTAATAAAAAAAAACAAAATAAAACTAAGAAAATAAATGAAAAAAATTGAAATACCTAACACTGTGTCTGGTGCAGAATAGCTTTCTTGAACTTAGCCAAGATAATTCTTTCAAACATCCACTCTGCTTACAAACCACTGCCCAGAACCAGGAATGATGATGTAGAATAACTGGGACCACAGGCAACAACTTTCAGCCTTCGAAACTCAAGTTTCTTCACCTGAAAAAAAGAAGAAAACCCACGATCTGTGCTGTAGGTGGAATAAGAGGGTGCACTGTGCTGGTGTCTGGTGCATAATATCCACTCAAGAAACGCTAACCACGTCTGTCCATCATCGTCCTCTTGCCTCAGAGGGCAGATTTGCATCATTGGGCAGACGTTCTTGGAATTCTGAGTGAATATACCTCTTTGTTGCTCCTCTTCATTGATCTTTGTTCCTTGCTTGTTGATGAACAGGAATGAAATTGCTGCAAAGAAGGCTCAGAGAACATTTTAGAAAACCTGAATCTTGGCCCCTAGCCTGTGAGCAAAACAGTGAGGTTAACTGGGGACAGGGAGCTGGATTTCATTAATTCTGTGAGTTTCTGGAAGGAGTGAAGGTTCTGGAAGTTGGTGTTCATTTACTACCTTAGAAGTTTTGCTTATAGCCCAGTGAACTGCTTAAATTTCTCTTGTTTCCTTCAGCTGTAGAATCTGGGTGAAGAAGGAAAGTTCTGCGGGATGACTTCACCCTTGGCAGTAAAGTTCCCTTGGCCAAACTGACTTGCAATCATTCTAAAAGTGTCAGAACTTTCCAAATTAGCTTAGTCCCTGCCTGGTGCTGAGCAGGCTTCTTGGGGTGGGTCACATCCATTACATGAATCTCGGGGAAGATGAATCCAACTGTCCTTGAAGACATGTGTGCCATTGTCCTCAACTCCCTGCACCTGACTCAACGCCTACCTGTAACTGACAATTAAGGGCTGGTTTCTTTCACTACGCTCTTCTTCCTCTGGGTTAACTTTTCTATTTTATTTTATTTATGACATTTTAAATGTGATTTTTTTTTCTGTTAATTCCTATCTCTCTTACTTTCTTCTTCCCCCTTTCACTTTCCCAGTTCCTTTCCTCTTAGATTATTCTTCCTTCTGTTTACATGTCCCAAGTGTCTTTTTGTCCATCTTTCCCCCTCTCCTAGCTCATTTCTTTATATTCACTTTTGGTTACGGTTCCATGTTTCTAGGTTTTATCCACACTTGTAACCTTCTGCTGACAGATGCTTCCTTTCTTAAGGCTTTCACTTTGCTCAGTGTGCATAAAGCTGCTCCAGAGTGGCACACACCACACTGTAAAGAAACTCCCACACATGTGCACTGTGGCCAATGACGCTGTAAGCTTTTTTTTTAATCTGATACCAATTCCAGAAATGTCAAGAAGAAATTTGAACTCTCCAGTAGTTGTAGGTCTTACTTCTAAGAACACACTAGCTTGAGAATAATGCATAATTTTCTCTAACTCAACTCCCTGGTAGGAAACATGATATAGTACTCAAGATTCACTCACTCTCTGTGCAACAGCAGCGACCCCCAACTGACCCTCGGCCCCTCGTGCTGTTCTTTATCATCTATTCTTTTTTAATTTTATTTATTCATTTTCAAGCAGAGAGGGGGGGGTGCACCAGGGCCACCACCTTGTGGGTCTGACTTTTGTGGGACCTGGGGAATTGAACCCGGGGCCTTAGGCACTGGAGGCAAGTGCCTTAACCGCTGAGCCATCTCTCCAGCCCTCCATCATCTGTTCTTGACCAAATCACTAGAAGTATTTTTCTAAAATATACACCAAAACATCTTGCAGCCCTGCTTATAAAGCCCTAATAGCTTCAGGCCTTTCCAGAAAGAAAGCAAGGACTTCAAGGCCATATATGTTGTGGCTAGTGGCATCTCTCCTCCTTCTCAGACCATCCTCACCTTCTCACCCCCCACACAAGCGAGCATCCCATCACAGTTCCTCCAGAGGAGTCATATCTTCCCTAGGAAAGGCACTTTCTCTTCCTCTGCCTAAATTCTAAATAACTTCATTCCCTTGCATCCATCATGAATTTAACTTCCTCTGTGAAGTTTCAAGTAACCCCTCCTCCTCATCATGCAAAGCTGCTCTTTAAATAATAGAACTGATTCAAAGTAGCTCTACAATTGGCTCATTCAATGCCAGGCTTCTCGGACTTGTGCAGTGGTTAATCTTTATGGTCAACCTAACTGGATTTAGACTCACCTGGGACTCGTGCTTCTGGGTGTTCGTTTTACTCAACAAGACAAAATCCATTCATAGTTTCTCTAATGCCAAGAGAGGTTTCCAGAGAGGTTTAACAGAGGAATGAAGATCTGCCCAAATTGTGGTTGCTACCATTTCATGGGATGGCGCCCCAACAGAATGAGATGGGGGCAAGACAAAGTGAGCTGGGCCCTGGAGTTCATTTCTCTCTCTTCCTGGTCCTGATGTGAAAGCACATCCTCATCTTCCCACTGCCACAGCCAGAAGCCACTCCTCTGGCATCTTCCCAACAGGATGGACTGTGTCCTCAAACCATGAGCCAAAAGAAGTCCTTTTTCCCACGAGTTTTTGCCATATTTTTCATCATAGCAACAAGTAAAGTGATTAATTCAACTTGCTCTGATTGTAAAACAAATGTGTTAACTCCAGATAAACTAAGGAGCTATTTTCTATAGAAGCTATTTTCAATGAAGAATTTTCAAACATATATCTGATGTGTTTGTCAGTGTGTCAGTGTGGGGAGAGAAAAACAGCCAAATATCAACCAGTGGTCACTAAGCTCATGTGAGTCATATAAATTCACCCCCATGTAAGCCACACAGCCATTACCAGACAGAAGCAGTACACAGAAGAGATATTCCCTTCCCTTCTCCTGAACAGTACCTTGCTTATTTCCCAAAAAGGGAATCCTGTCTGTGATGGAAGGAACTCCATTGCCATTTAAAAATAACATTGATATGTTGACTAATCAGTCCAGCTTTTGTGCCTTAGATGCGGCAGGAACAGTAAGATTGGGCAGAGGAGCATCTGTCCTCCACTGACATTCATTGCTGCACTCCCCCAAAGGCAGATTAAAGATGAATGTCGCTGTGCCGGCCTGTATACTCCAGGCACACAGTAGGGTAAGGCAGGAAGGTTTAGGGTTCAAAGTCAGCATGGGCTACATAGCAAGTTCCAGGCCAGCCTGAACCACATAGAAGAAGTTGGAAAGTGACTGCAGAAGACAATGACATTAATCCACGGCCTCCACGTGCACATACACATACAAGTACGCACGTATGCACACCTACACACATACACATGCACAAAAAGAGAATGTCGTAGATGGTAAGACCCTATTGCTGAGGACTCCACGTGTTTGGGCTGCAGGTGACTGAGAAATCAAGCTCTAAAAAAGTGAACACCTATTTTTGCCACTGGTTCTAAGCCTTTTATATGAGTTATTCCATTTAAATCTCCTATCAGTTGCTTTAAGAGGATGTCTCCATTTTACAGATGAGAACGCTGAAGAACAAAGGGTTTGAATCCAGAGCTGACTTGATCACTTTTATTCTTGATGGATTACCATTCTGCCATGTGATAGAGAGGCTTGGATGTAAATCTTTTACAAACAACAGACATCACCCAAGTGCTCAGAATTCTCAAGGGTTTGCAGAGTTTTTAGGAAGGATTCCACCACCTGTCCATGCAAACTGCCAGGCTCAGTCTCCCAAAGAGTTCTAAGGATCCTCACCACATCCAGCTTCAGTTCTAATGGGCTTTTCTTTTATGCTTTGCCTTTCTTTGTCTGCACTTATGGCACAACCCCACCACCCATTTATTCTCTTTTGTGGTTATTTGTTATCTCTGTTTAACCACATTGTCACCCTCTTACATTACTGGACCATCTGGGTTGAAATCCTACCTGCAGTGTTTAACTATATGGGCAAACTTAAACAGGCTAACCTTATCTTAGTCTAAGGATCCTCATCTTAAATATTCTATTGGAGTTCTACTACATAATTCAAGATGAAGAAAATAGTATCTCTGATACAAAACACTTCACATTTAAGACTCCCTGTGTGTATGGCTCCTTCGAACATTACCGAGTTTATCCCGTAATAATTCTCAAAAGGAATTCAGCCCGTGATGTTAACCTCTTGTTCTCTGGGCCACCACTCTGCCAAGTGTGATCCTATGACCTTCTGCATCAGAGCCCTCTGGGGAAGGATCTTGGCTATCTCCATTTCTGTGGCATTGTGTTTCATGAGCATGTATGTATGCATGTTGTATAGGTGTGGGCACACATGTGTGCATGTATATACAGAGGCCAGAGATTTACTTTGGTGCCTCCCTCCGTTGTTCTCTGCCTTATTGACTGGCACGAGGTCCATTTGAACCCAGCGCTTCCTGATCTGGCTAGTCTAGCTGGCCAGATTGCTCTAAGGATCCCATCATGACTCTGCTTTCAGCTTGCTGGGTTACAGGTGGGCCACTTCACCTGACAGGCATTTATGTAGGTTCTGTGGATCCAAACTCCGGGCCTCACCCTTGCACAGCAAGTGTTTTATCCATTGAGCCATTTTCCAATCTTTATTTTTAATAATTTGGGCTATGTATATGCACACCAACAACTAACTGCCACTGTCCTATGTTCTGTCTGCCTGTGGTTGCTGCCAATTCTCATAATCTCTCACCCAAATCTTACCAACAATTCTAAATCCAACTTAAACTCCTTCTCTTTCTGAAAACCACTCCAGATTCCTCCCTCCAGAATAATAAGCAGGTCCTGCTTTGAATTATCACAGCATGTGTTGATGTGTGTGATGACTTCTCCTAATACTTTTAAGCTCCTTGAAGTGACAGTCCAAGTGTAACTCACAGTGAAATCCCCAAAGTCATCTATCACAGAACCTCACATGGACCAGGTGCTCAGAGACATGAAATCCTACGGACACCATGGGATCCAATTCTGATGTTTTCCATCATTTAATAAACTATGTGTTAAAGCACCCACCTGACTGACTCACTGGAGGGAAGAGGAGGAGGGAAAGCTGAAAGACAGAATCTCGTTTTCTTTCTTTCTTCTCCTCTCTGTTTCCTTCCTCTGTCACCACTGGGATTGCTCCTCGATTCCCTGGTTGAACTGTTGGGCAAGGGATAAGCATGGAGACCCATTGGTACTTCCCTTTAACATGGCAGATACTAATTGTTAGAGAGTTTCTCTTTCTATTTAAGAGTAATCACAAACGGAAGTCAACAAAGCAAGCAAGGATGATGTAAAACTATTGGATTTCTCACTTAGAGGTTCTTGTTTAACCTAAATTATTTTAGTTGAAATAATTTCTCCAGCCTTTTGACTGGTTGGTTTATGTACTCATTGCTACTAATTGGTAACTAACCCCCCATGTGCTTCCTTCTTAAAGCATTTGCCACGTTTTACCCCAACCATTCATTACCTCTCTATTACCCATCCTGATTTTTTTTTCTAAAAGGGACCCACCTTGTTCCCAGAAGTGACAAGCAAGAAGGCAGTAACTATGCCAAATGTAATTTCAGATCCAACAGGATAATCACATTGCCATAATATTCATGCCCATCTACTCTCTTCTCAGCGTAGTCCATGTCACTCACCCTGTTGTTCTGCAAACACAGCAAGACCTTTCCCATTTTGAGCTTTACATCAGCAATTTCCTCTGCCTGGAATACTCTTCTGCTATTCACACAAATATACAAACCTCCTCTTTAAGAATCTTCTTTTTCTTCTAGCCTCCACTTAAATCTCAGCCCTCAAAGGGAGTTTCAATGTCTATACATGTTACTTAGTTGTTACTACACTTTCCCCAATCTCAGTCTCTTATTTACTTCCTTCCTGGAACATACTACAATCAATCTTTCTTCTATTTTTGATTGGCTTGCTCCTTGCCTTTATTTCCATAAATGACACAAACTTAACAAATTAAAACTTGTGTCCATCTTAGACATCATTTCTGACACATACTAGTGCAATAAATATATGTTGAATGAATGAATTAAACCATTCCACAATACATAATCAGAGGATAGAAAGAAAGCCAGAGACATCAAATCTTCTGTTCATACAGAATTTTATAACTAAAAAATAATACTGATTTAATTTTGTGGCAATATAAGGACTCACCATTAATGTTCTGATGTTATGCTTCTGCTAAAGGAAACAGGTCCCTTGCCTTCTGAAGGATAATGATTTAACATGACATTTTTTCTATAGACTGAATAATAAACTTCACTTCTCCCAGAGGAGTTTCCAGCTCCTAGAGACTACAAGTTGACATCCCTGTGTGGGGATCAACACAGGAAAGGCAACTTGAAGGAGCAGATGTGGCGATTTTAGGAGGGGAAAAAACACTGCATTTTGTTTTAACTTTGCAAGTCTCAAAGAATTCTTTCATGACAATACACTAAGAAATACTTTGTGAAAATAAATAGTCACAGAGGAATATGGATTTAATTGCTGGAGTTGCTGCATTAGCTAAAATAAAACAGCTGTGATCACATTCTGGGATAAAAACCATTGTTCAACAAAGAGTCCTATTAAAGATTACCTCAGTGGTATCTGGCTTTCTAAAATCAGGCACCCTACTTCCTGGACCACCCATTACCATGAGGGTAACAGTGACTTTAATTTCGGTGAGGGGGCATCTTGGGTTGGAGAAATATTGTCTGTGCCATAGGGACAGGTCTGTTTGATAGATTTTTCTTTTCGTCTTAACTACACCACTCAAGTTACTCAAAATTACTCAGCAAAACAAATTCCCTTCATAGTTCTCTACTCCCAAGACACAAGAAAGGTGCTGGGCTGGCAACTCTGGCAGAAGAAGTGGATTTTATTCACTTTCCTCCAAGAGGCTTAGTGGACAGAACTTGGTCCCTGAGATACAAATCTCCAAGTGAGTGATTTTTGATCCATAAGGCCAGAATCCACCGTGAGATGCTGATGAAGCCATAAGTCTCTCCATCTAAAGTTCACATATGTATGTTCAAACCAAGTCTTAAATTCGGCCTCCAGAAGTTCTATCAACTCAATCTATGAACCACAGGCTTGAATTTCCATTCTCAAATGCCAAAGCAGGGCCAGTAATGGGGAAAGACAAGAATTGCCATATGTTCTCTTTCCTGTAAAGAGTTACTGTTTTACAGCTATTGATCACATACCAGTCTCACTCAAGCCCTTCCACAGCCTAATGCCAATTGTGAGACATACTGTCAGTATATAACAGCACAAAGGTAGGAGGGGAAGGCTGAAGACAGGGGAGAGAAGCTCAAGTGGTCACTAAACCCATGAGCCCATGTTCTCGTAGTGACATTTGCAAGAGTCAACACTGGATGGATATCTTACAAGGTCTCACCTGGTTTTTTAGTCAAAAGGATTCTGATACTTTATCAACAGGTGATACTGAAGCTGGTCTTTCCTTAACCCATGAACTATCAAGCTTCTGATCGGACTTGTCAGTGTCTGAGAAGCCTGTTTTTTCTGATAGAAATGCTATGTTCTTCCTCTTTCAGAAGTGGCACAGACACCTTTGTCTGATAATAAGAACCACAGGTGCTATCATTTCCTCCACCACACATCTTTAAGAGAAACTTCCAGACAGAGCTGTATCCAGGTGATCTTGTGCCTGAGAACTGCACAAGTGCCACTTATCAACTTAATTCTACCTGCAAAGTCACTTTTGCAAGGTATTATGCAAGGAGACAAAGGCCATGGGACCTAGAGTCTTTCCTATGACAATTATGCACCTTTTTCACCTGTTTCTCAAGCCCCTTCTTCCCTGGTATAAGTCCCCAATGGCCTCACTCATAATCGCAAAAATGCATACTACACCTCCTTCGCCTGTTCATCATGAACTATAACATGGAGATAATTCCCTTCATGTGATCTCCAGTTGTTTCCTATTTCTGCTGTGTTTGCTACCTTCTACTTGACCCCTAGGTTCTTGGGAGAGCAAAGCATGATTTCAATATCTCTGCATCCTGCCCAATGTACAACCAATCATAATCACAGAGTAGATGCACCAAAACCTGTTGCTTTCACCTCTCAGCATCTGCTTGCCTCTTGTTTTCATTCTTTCCTAACAATCAGAAATCTACCAATAGCTCCTCAAGGATGGATCCTGCAGGTCCAGCCCTGTTTAACTCAGCCCCTAATTTAGCAGTAGACATGTGACTTATGTTCAACCAATCACCATAACCCACTTCCCTGGCCACAGCGATTGCTTGATGATTCTGTGTAGAAGTCTGAGGCTAAAGCGTCTGACAGCCATCTTGTCTTTACTAGGGAGAAGATCTGCCCAAGAATGTAAGAGCTCAGACAGGAACCTAGCTGAGACACAGAACTAGGTACTAACTCTAGAGGCCTGATGCCTGAACTCAGCCACACCCGAAGTTAGCCCTACTGTAACAGGAATTAAGACTGTCTAAGGAATACATGTGCCTCCCTTTGGCCATTAGACTATTGAAATAATAGACATCAAGGAATTTGAATTTAGCCAGGAGTCCCATGATGGGAGAAGGGAAAGGCTAAAACCTCGTGCCAGCCAGAGGAGGAAATTGTCTCCTAGAGATTTCACACAGGACTTATAACTTGTTCAGACCAACTTGCAGGAGAGACAAGTCTAGACCAAAATGCTGAGGGGTAGGGGGGAGGGAACAACCACACCTTGATTAGGGCTGCATACTTATTATCCTCCATTTAGACCCAAGTTTCATGTTAGTTCCCCAGAGACGGACTTGGAGCATCACTCTCTTCCTCTTCTTCATGTGGCCACACACAATGAATAAACTTCTTTTTCTGCTTTTCCCTATTGGTTTATTTAATTGGCCTATTAAGGGTGGAAGTCCAAGGCTGAGTTGCTAGGGCCTAGGCTCTGATCCTAACAGCTCTAGTATAACCAGGTCCCAAGCTTTCACACTGCATACTGTACCCCAGTGTGCAGCCAGTAATGTGAAACAATTTGAACCCATATGAGGTCTATTTCTTCAACTGGAAGAGTCAGATGTGTTGAATGCCTAAGTGAATATTGATTGGCTGAATGGACTACTCAGGGATTCATTCCTGGGAAATGCTGGCCATGTTGGGCTCCTGAATGCCTACAACATACTTTTTCACAAACGGTCAGTATTTAACTTCCATTTTTGGAAAAGAAGACTCAAATGGTCATGACCCTGACCTTCAGAGCCAGACAATTAAATCTAGATTCCAGCTCAACCACTTACAATTTGCATGATCTTGGCCAAGCTTGGGACCTTGGGACTCTTTAATTAGAAGAATCCATTGGTGCTGTGCTGGATGATTCTAGGTGGTTCCCAGGAGGAAAATCTGTACACTGAGGTGAGATTAAGTAACTGAGTCACATAGGGAGAAAACTGTGCCCTTTCAGCTGTCAATACATAACACCACTTTCATCTCAAAGAGAATGAAGAGATATTTATTCTGGAGCCAAAGATAAGTGACCATGGTCTGAGAACACAGATTTGGGTTTACCTCAAAAATCATGTTCCAGCACGTGAACAGCCACATGGAGTTTTCATAGTAACAGAACAAAGTCACAAGACAAGACACTTTTCAATTTGCTTTTAAATATGCTTGCTATTTACATACAGTCAGTGGAGCTTATGATAGGTCTATGTCTCTGTTAAAGGTAATTTTAGCTTTATAAAATACAAATAAATAAATAAATATGTATTTTAAAATGGATCCTGCTAAAAGAAAAATAAATGAAGTACACAACCATGGCAGGAACTGGGGGAAAGATCTACCAAGGAGGGGCATCTTGAGACTGGGTTTCTAAAACAGCTTTGCCCATGATGGAGCTATGGCACTGTGTCGAATGCCATGGGCATCATAATGAGTATACCAGGAAGCTCCACGCCCACAGCATGAAGGTGCAGCTCCCGGATGAAGGATGCTCTGCTCATATCTGCCCTGAATTCCCGGTTGGATGTCTCAGCATCGCAGGGTTTCTGCTCATGGCCTGTGCTGAGAAACAGTCCTGTGGCATCCTGGAAGACCCCAAGAGCACCATGCAACTTCTAAATAGCTGTTCTAAGCAACCTGGGAGTTTGCTTTGGTCGTTTTCAGTAAACCCTTGCCGCAGGCACACTGCTTGCATTAACTAGGCTCTCATTCCCAGGTGCACTTGTTCAACTATGGGAGGGATGGAGGCCCTGTGGAATATTCATTCATATGTGCACGGGAAAATCTGCCCACACGCACGGCAAACCATCTGCGTGGAGCCATTTGATTTCACAGGCGATCCCTTGTTTATGGACAAGTTAGCGTTCACCAAAAAAAAAAAAAAGGAACTTCAGGGAGTTCTAACACTACTAAACGTCTCCCCCTAGCGGACTTGATGGAGATGTCAAAATTATTAGAGATGAGAGAGCTCAATGACCATCAGGTCCTATGCTTTTGAATTTCACAGTCCAAAATAGCATTAAAAGTAAACATTCAGAACCTGACGTGTGTATTATTTTACTACGATCACTAAAAACAAACATTATCACATGACATCGCTTAAAATTCTCAAAAGCATGATATTTTGACACCAGAAAGTAGGAAGGCCACAGAGTGAATGCTCCATGGACCAGGAGGATGACTTTGGGTTTGAATTCTTCCCTCCTCTGACTGCTTGAAATTATACATTCATGAGAAACGCAGATACTCATAAAGACAGTCTGGGGAAAAGAGCCAGAATCAGATGGTGTGTTTTTCACAAAATTGACCCGACATGGATTATAAGCCTGGAAGAGAATCTGGGAGAAGAATTTCAAATTGTTCTAATCAGGAACAAGAGAAACTGTCACTCACTGCTTGTGGGAATGCAGCATAGTTGGGTCACTTTGGAAGACATTCCGTAGATTCATACAAAATTAAACATATTCATACCATACAGTGCAGTGATCATGCTCCTTGGTCTTTATGAGGAGCTGGAATTTCATGTCCATTAAAAAAATGTGTACGCGGATGACATCTGTACATAGATGTCTATGGAAGTCTTATTCAGAGCTGCCCAAACATAGAAGCAACCAAAGTCTCCAGAAGGACTAAGCTACAGACAATCTTTGATACATCTAAATGATTATTATTCAACACTGATGTAAAATAAGCTATCAAGCCATGAAAAACCATAAAGGAACCTTAGCGTATATTACTAGGTAAACAGAGAATGAAAAGATAGTGTGTATCTCAGATGTTTCCCAGTTAAGGCATTTATAATAAAGCCACTGTAAATATCTGTGGATAGGTTTCTGTGGGTCTGATGGGTTTCCGAGTGTGGGCTCAGAGCAGTAGTGTCAGTATCATTTGGAAAATTTTTATAAATACAGAGCTCCAGGCTGCCACCAGAGACCTCAGAGCTAGAATCTGCATTGTAACAAGCTCCCTGGGTAGTTTATTATAAACTTCAATAGGTTTACAATGCATTATTGTAGAATACTATCCCTGCCCTTGTCTTGACTTCAATCAACTAGAATTTTTAAATAATGGATAGTCTGGAGGCTAGGGCAGCAGGATTGGTACAAATTTGAGAATAGCCTAGGCCACATAAGTAGACAAAGGCCAGCCTGCCAAGCTTCAGAGTAAAACTTTGACCAGGAAGGACTGATTAAACTGTGCAAGCCTCTGGGGTTCTCTCCACTGACACCTAAACCTCAAGTCAGGACCCAAAGATGGGCTGGAGGGGAGGGTGCGCTAGATGTCTTTATCCCTCTTCCCACCAGGCCACATTGAATAAATCTCCTTTATCTGCTTTTCACCATTCATTTGGTTCTTTTGCACTTGGCTATTGAAGAAGGGTGGCCCAGCCTGACAGGCTCAAGCTGCCAGGGCCCAGGCTCTGATGCTAACTCCAGTAACATGTCCACCCTGGATTTTATAACTGTATGCTAATTTTCATAGAATGTTGAAAGCAATGCTAACTATAGCAGCAACTCTCATTTTCAGTCATCTGCTTCATGCAAAGCACTTTTCACCTCTTGGAGATCTGTTGTCAAAATCAAGTACACGCGGTGACTTGCCCCCAATCCACCATTAGTAGGTGGCATTTAGCAAACATTTGCTTGTGAGTAAGTGAGTGAATAAATAAATAACCCATCAACCTAACAAGACTCAGTATAAAGCCTTTGGAGACTTCCGTTGCCTTGGATACAAATACAAATCTATTTCATCTGCATCAAGATTGCTGGCCCCAGTTTATCAAGGCTCGCACGAGATTTTTAAATGAGCAACTCTGGAAGAGAACCAAGAAAAACATTCTATTAACAAGAAAGTAAGTTGTTCTGGTTACAACAGAAAATTACACGTAGAAACACCAATTGCATATTTGTGCTCAGGGAGCTTGGGGAATGCATAGGCCATGGCTTTTTGTTCATCCATAAATCAGCCAAAGATACTCCAAAATACTGCAATACCTGATTAATCTGTGGGTGTGCCTCCATGTGCCTGAGCCATGCGACACCTCAGACTTCTTACAAGTTCAAGAAAACAAGACATATATTAGCCACATGCTGCCCTAAAGTTTTAACCCATGGTGCTCACATTATTCACACTTGATTTATTTGAAAGTTACAATTTCAGTGTAAAATCCTCATTATGACCCGCTACACTCAAGCTCCTTCACAAAGGGGGAGGATGCTTGTCCGATCTGAGCACCATAGAGATTAAGTTTGGCAAACTTGAAGTCAGACAACCCAAGTTCAAGTCCATATCTCACTAGAGGATATATGACTTTGGACTTTTTTTTCTGTAAAATTGGTAAAAATAATACTGGCCCTCATGGGGCAGTAGGTGATTGATGGAAAACTTGACCTCTATGAAGTATCTGTAAAGCAGGCACTGTTCTAACACTGGCTATCATTACTGGTGAGGGTTAGCTGCAAGAGACTGAAAAATACCAACAAAGTGATTTGTGCATGATGGCTTCTTTTCATATCATGCACACATAGCTAATGCAGAGCTGTTGTGACAATTCCACATTCATCAAGAATCAATGCTTTGTATCATGTTATGTTACCAACCTCAGCACACAGTTATCACCTTCTAATCCAAGACAATGACCTGGCTCCAGACAGCCTGACCAAATTCCAGTCTGGAAGGAAGAGGAAAAAAGAGAAAAAAAATCACACAGCATCCTTTTAAGAGCGCTGTTCATAATATCCAAGTGATATGGTCATCTTAGATGTCTACCAAAGAATGAAAATGTTATAAATACATTACAGGGTCTGAGGAGACGGCTCAGTAGTTAAAGGCACTTGTTTGCAAAACCTGCTGGCCCAGGTTCAATTGCTGAGCCTCCTAGATAAAGCTGTTTGTTAAGATACCTTGACACATGCAAATCAATAAATAAATTCACAACAGAGCATTACTCGGCCAAAAAGAAGATTGAAATTATGTCATTTGCAGAAATGTAGATGGAACTGAAGATAATTATATTATGCAAAAGTCTGGCTCAGAAAGACACATGCGACATTTCCTTTCATGCGTATAATCTATACCTACTGAAGAAGGAGGAGAATAAGGAAGAGGAGGGAGGAAGGAAGAAGAGGAGGGCTAGGATTCAGGACTTGGAAACAGTGGGGAACTGTTAGGGCAGACAAGTGTACTAGTGGGAAGTGTCAGGGAGAAGAGGAGAAGAGACAGGAGATAAATAAAATCAAAGCATAATATACACGCAGGAGAATGTCACTATGAAACCCATTATCTTGAACAATAAATAAACACTAAAGGAAAAGATTTAAACACACTCTAGAAGTGGTAGACTGCACTTTGGCATGCATTCCATAATCACACAGTCGTGTGTGTGTGTGTGTGTGTGTGTGTGTGTGTGTGTGTGTGTGTGTGTGTGATCATGGGGATTGAACTCAAGGACTCATACATGCTGAGCAAGGGGTCTACTACTAAACTGCACTCCCAGCTCTGGTCATGTGTAGTTTTAAAAGAAACCAGGCAATATGGCCTTTTATTCTGCTATGATTTGTTCCATTATTTTTACTCTAAGAAAAAAAGAATAAGAGTATATGGTGGTTTGAATGCAAGTGTGTGGTCCCCATCGCCTCGGGTATTTTTTCTTAAGCTTCCTACATAGTCTCCGTAGGCAGAGCCCTGCTGGAGAAGGTGTGTCACTAGGGGCTGCTCTTCCAGTCAGTTCCTGCTTGCTGGTGCTGGCTGTGGTCTCTCAGTTATGGATGGATAAAGTGAGCCTGCTTCCTCCACCATGATGGTGCTTCCCCTGGAATCTGTAAGCCTGAAATAAACCCTTTCCTCCCATCAGCTACTTCTGGTTTACCCCAGCAACAAGAAGGATCTGCAACAGAGTATAATTCTTTATCTCTCTCTCATACTCAGAGTGGAAGATGAAAACCTTCATCCCTGGTGACAAGTGAGGCCCAGATCTGGAACAGACACCACATAGGTGCCACTGGACAACGGAGTGTGTGGAGTGTCTCCTCTTCAACTCAGTACTCAACAGTCTCCACACTGTTTGTTTTTAAATCCCATAAATATATATTGCATAAGACACTAAATAAATGTTTATTCTTATTACTGTGCCAAAGTGACCACAAATCTCTTCTTTCCACTCTCCCCAGAATTATATCCATGAAAGGCTTTGTGTGCTTGTGGGTTTAGGAAGAAAAGCAAGATCTTGTGATTTCTAATGCTGCTTCAGCTAAAGTGGAGGGCTCCTCAGACATCCTCAGGCAGCAACACACTAGCCTTCCCCTCTACTGTCACTGAGAAAGTGATGACACTCAGCAAGCCCAACACTGCTCATCCAGAGCCTGACCGCAGACACTCGGGTGAGAAAGACACCTTCCCATCCCATCTGGGCCTTACAAATAAAAGATGTTGGCAGTGCACGCACAGATAATAGGAAACATATTTTTGGCTGCTGAGTTACTACTGTGTCAAGCTCAAGGACTGGAGTAGATATTTGTCAGAAACATCCCCAGCATCCCATTCTCCTTTCTCTGTCAAACAGAATTCTATCCCCCAGTCTTGCAACTGTACTTAGGCCAATGAATGTATGTCATCCATGCCCAAGGAATTATTTCATAGGTACACATGGGACCGAATGAGATGTGAAGAGGTGCTGGGCCTGGAGAAATGAGCTTCAGTTGATGTTGGCCATACTCGTAAGATCATGAGCTATGTAAATCAGGGTTCTCTAGAGGAACAGACTGATACACTGAGTATATATGGCAGATGGGATTTATCAGATTGGCTTACAAGATCTGGACTGGGTAGTCCAACAATGGCTGTCTGCAGGCTAGAGAGTGTGAGAACCAGTAGCTGCTCAGTCCATGAGGCTGAATGTCTCAGAAGTCCCAATCAGGCACTGAGGGCTGGGAGGATTCCTGCAGAGCTGCTGGTCTTCAGCCACACTGGAGAGCCAAAGAAGCTGGGCTCTGATGTAGTGAAGGATAGAAGCAGCAGGGCAGGTGCTCTCACCAGCAAGGGATGCAGAGGGCTGCTTGCTCTTCCCTCAGGCCTCTTTATATCTGGGCTGCAGCCTGAAGGGCTATCAATTGTGAGGAAGGGTCTTCCTACCGCAGTTAACCCTTCCTGGAACTGCCCTCACACACCAGTCCAGATCTAAGTAGTAGATACCAAATCCAATCAACCTAACAATTGATATTAACCATCACACAAAGGGTGATGTTGAGTTTGAGTTGGGATTCCTTTTAAGATGGTTCCCATCTTAGAATGGTCCAAATTATGATTTGACTTTATAATGATATGAAAACAATATTCACTCAATATAAGACATGTTTTATATTTTGAATTTTGACCTTTTCCCAGGCTATCAATAGAAAGTAAGACACTCTGTCATGATGATGCTGAACAGTGCAGTGACCTCAGCCTGCCGGCAACCATGGCATCATGGGAGTAAATGACATGCTGTGCTTCTAAGCTGTGCTGTTAGGACTATTCAATGCTGTTTTGGTACTGCTCTCATTGCTGTGACCACAGGCCCCACAGGAGAAATTTAAGAACTCACAGTTTGAGGGGAGAGGCCATTGTGGTGGGGAAGGCATGGTGGCAGGAGTGAGAGACAGCTGGTCAAATGGTGTCCGTAGTCAGGCAGCAGTGAGACATAAATGCTCAGCTCACCTTCTCCTTTATGTTGAGTGTGGGACCCCAGCACATGTGATGGTACAGCCCTCATTCAGGGTGGGACTTCCCTCTTCAGTTAAACCTTTCTGGAAACACCTTCATAGATAAAGCCCAGGTGTGCTTCCATGCTGATGGTGAACCATGCTGATGGTGAACCAGGCATGCTGACATTCTTTTTTTTTTTTTTGGTTTTTCAAGGTAGGGTCTCGCTCTAGCCCAGGCTGACCTGGAATTTACTGTGTAGTCTCAGGGTGGCCTTGAACTCACAGTGATCCTCCTACCTCTGCCTCCCTAGTGCTGGGATGAAAGGCGTGCACCACCACACCAGGCCATGCTGACATTCTTGACTTGTGATCATCTAGTCTAACTGTGTGCTCACCACTGTGAATCTAACTCATGAAAGGAAAACCTGGCCACACTGGAGACAGAACAATATGTAATCATGTGATCATATCTGAACGCCTATGCTGACAGTCACACTAGGACTCGCATGCCACTCTGCCATCTTCCTTGTGTGGAGACATAGGCAAAGCAGTGGAAGAGACTCCGACATGGTTTCTTCATGAAGAAGTTAGGTCTGACCACTGAACTCACAGTACTGTAGTGTGCATCACACATTCACCATAGATGAAATTGCCTGTTTCATGGGTACATAAGCCCCAAAAGACACAGAAAGTGAAAATTAGGTTCACTAAGTACCTACAAGAAGATATAAAGGTACATCCAAGGAGGCTGATGGGGGAGCTTGAATACCAACTATGGGTCACAGACTTCATATGACATCACACAAATGACAAAAATCCCAGATGCTCCTTGAGTAAAACTAACATACAACAAAAAGAAAATGCTTTTTATGGCATATTTCTACAAGTTGTGTAAATTCCTGTTACACTCAGGACAGAAGCAGTCCCCTCCTGTGCCTTCGCCACCCACCCTGAAACTCCTCTCTCCAATGGCCCACACACCATTCATCTGTTCTTCATCCCTGTGACTTAACCTTTTCCAGAATGTCACATAAACTGAATCATGTATCCTGTGGTCTTTTCAGTCTGACTGGGTATAAATCACTATTTTGCTTTTATTACTGTCCATTAACATTTGATTAAAGCCCTCTGTTCCTCTTAGAAGTGTCTGCTACAGAATGGAGGTAGGGCTAGCTGGGGCTGGTGGTCATTTTCCAATATATTCTCCCAAGTATATATAGCTGTAACTGCTGGAGGAAAAGAAGCATGGTAGAATATGCTGGGAGTCCAGTTGTATTTTGCCAAAAGTCCCATGCTAAAGCCCTTATTCACAGTGTGATTGTATTTGAGGATTTACCCGATTTGGGAAATAAGATATCAGATGAAAGAAATCCTAAGGGTTTAACCCTAATCTAATAGTATTCCTATTCTACTAGGAAGAGAAAGAGAGGTGCAGAGCTCACCAGAGTTCTGAGGCTCCTCTCACTCCCAGCCACTTGACCTTCTGTAATATAGGAAGAAAATTCTCAGTAGAATGCAAGGTACCATATCAAACATTAATCTGGCCTTGCCATCTCCCAAAATGAGTAAATAAGTCCCTCTGGAGGTCTGAGTCAGATCTATGTCCCCCATAAACTCGTGGATTTTGAATGCTTGGTCCCAAGCTGATGGCAATTTGGAAGATGGAGTCATGCTGGAGGAGGTCTGCTATTGGGGACAGGTTTGTGGGTGTTAGAGCCAGCTCCCCTGTGTCAGAGTTCAGCTCATTCTCTTGCTGATGCTTCCCACCTGCTGTGGCAAGGAGGTGATGTCCTGCCTCTGCTTATGCCTCACTTTGCTTTCATCATGAATCTTCTCCTGAGACTGCAACTCCAAATAAAAATGTTCCTCCCTTCTGCTGCTTTTGCTCGGATGCCTTGTCCCCAGCAACAAGAAGGTAACTGCAGCAGTCCCTGTTGGTTAAGCATGTTTATCTCTGGCATGCTCGAGCAGAGCAAAGCAGAGACTCAGGGAGAGGCTGGGATGCATTTGATGCTAAGCATCTGTTTCCTCAGGAGGATGGGAATGAACATAACTTCATTTGCATGCTCTCTATGCAGACCGAGCCACACAGGAAGTACATACAGAGTTCAGCTCAGTGCTCCATACCAGGAAAGAGTCTCTGCATGTGGCATTCCTACATCCTAGCCCTGTATCTATCCCTGTTCCCCAGAAAGGACCTGACACATGTAGAGATATTCAGGAACTATTTGTAAAAACAATGATAACAATTGAAAGGTAATTGGACAGGCTAAAGGATCTGTCTGTTTTGATTTTTCTAGCATTGAAAATGCAATTGTCAATGTGAAAGAATAATTCTGGCATCTGACACTCAGCTTGTGTTTACCACTATCTAAACAGAAAAGAGCCTTAGTCAGTTTCATTTCAGTGTAAGCAGATTTCACTTGTCACCACAATTAGATGTTTGCATGTTAAACTGTTTGCCAATAATTATGAAACAGAAGCATGTGTGTCTTTTGGACACATAAAACCTCCACAATGAGAAATAGGAGCATGAAGTCTCTACAGAATGCAGGAACCAGTGAGGCACCATCTTTCTGTTTTGTTCTGTATTCACCTGAACTGGTAATTGTTTTCTTTTTCACTGCTCATATTGATACAGATTATTGATAACTAATATAAGTGACACGGTGAGAGAGAGAGAGAGAGAGAGATATTTCGGATCCCTCCCCCTCCTCCTCCTCCTCTGAGTTCATGTCCTCTGATGCAAAAAGAATTTATACACAGGAACAGAAATAAATTTTAATTACACATATTTATTCTAATTTTAAATTTAGGAAAAGGGGAATTGGATGGGAAAGTCTCCCAGCCACCAGTGGGAAGTTACAGAGTTCTCCAGCGACCAGTGTGGGGAGAAACCTTGTCAGAGAGTTTAATAGAACTTATAGTGTTCAGCTAAATAAGCAGCCAAAGAAAAGATAACAGAAAGATCCTATTATGAGAAGGAGAGATTTATGAGGGAAAAGGTCTAGAACCTGCCCCCACCCCAGCCATTAGCTAGGGTAGAGGGGAAGGCCTTATCTTTCTGAGGCCTGGATCAGCAGTCTCTTTACTCCATTGCCAAGTGGAGGAAGAGAATGGCTTCTTCTGGGAAGTGAATTTAAGTTTTCCCCAGGTGAGTCAGAGAGATAGCTGATTGGTTCATATTTGACCAATCAGTTTTAGCCCCTAGGTTGTAGCTCTAACTAGCAATATACCTCCCACTCAAAGGGAGGGGGCTGCCTGTGCAGAGAGGTCTGACCATCACAATATGGGAGCTGGTCTGTAGTCCCAGCTCTTAGGAGGCTGAGGCAGGAGCATCATGATATAGAGTGATAAAGAAGCAGCCCGCCTCTTGGACTTCACAGTGCCCTGGGGAAGGAAGTAGAGAAGACGGCTGTCTGGAGACCTACTGGGCCTCACACTCCTGTGCTGGAGATGGCTTGTCCCAGCTCATAGGAGTCAATGGTGTCCAACTATTCCCAATTCTAATTGGTGACATCAGCTAGTACCTAGAAACTGGCTAGGCCAAGAGTGTTTTCACCAAAGAAATTGGTAAATTAAGACTTTTCATTTCTCTGGAAAGCCACACCAGTGAGGCCACAGCCTGGGTTGCTTCTGCTTCCCAGTGGAGAAGTGAGGGGACCTAGAACTGTCATTCCTGGATTCCTAAGAGGAAGAGCTGGAGGCAAAAGCAGGAATGAACAAACCAGAAGCAAAATCCTGGAAAAATGGGGAGGGTGCTAGTGAGCCTGGTGAGCTCCAGACCAAAGAGACACCTGAGGATGACACCTGAGGTTGACCTCTGACCTCCACAC
>PVHP010032072.1:0-20562 GCA_004024765.1 Zapus hudsonius | reverse complement strand
TTCTTAGCAGCATTCCAGAATGCTGGCAGATAAGTAGAAATACTTCAAAATCCTTCAAGGAAATTTTACCAACTGAAAATTCTCCATATGACCCATCTGTCACCAATGAAACGATTGCTTCTCAGGCATCCCCTTCTTTTATAGGAGGGTGTCAAAAATGGGAGAGTTAAAACAATCCAGGAGGCAGAGGGACCTGGCCATCTCAGGACAAGGGTGCTGTGGGAAGACAGTGATGGGCTCTAGCAGGGAAAGAACTGGAAAACAGATCTGCAGACTGGAGCCCTGGGGGGAGGGGCAGGAGAGAGGTGGCCAGAAGAAAAGTGAAACTTGGAGATTTTTCTCATTGTGTGACTCTAATGAGAACTGTTTTACAGCTGAGGCCAAGTTTAGCTTGATTTGGTGATTGATGCCCAGAAAAAAAAACAAAAACAAATGAAAAGGTAAGTCAATTTCAACTTCCGGAAAAATGAAAAATGCACACAAGAAAATAAATGTAATTTCAATGTGCTATTTGTCTCCATTGTAAGCAACTTTACATGGTCTTAGACATGCAGGGTAACAACACACCCAAAACATTGTAATGCAGTTCTGTTGGAAGGATGAGAGGAAAGTGTGTGTGTGTGTGTGTGTGTGTGTGTGTGTGTGTGTGTGTGTGTGTAGCTGTGTGAGTGTGAATGTATATGAGTGGGGTAGGAGAGGGGTCAGTCACCACCTTTTATGGTAGAAGTTGATATTGCTTAAAATAGATCAAGGTCTTGCTTTGAAGTATCTTACCTAGAAAGATGAAAAGACAAGCCATGAACTCACAGGTTACGAGTTGACTTTCTTTCACACTGAGGAGTTGGACTGGGGTGTGGAGACCACAGTGAGCTCACATAGGCAAAGCAGGCAAAGCTGATGTCTTGGTGCCAGAAGCTTACACAATTGGGGAACCTTTTAAGAAAAGATTTGCAAATTGAAAGTTAGGACAAGGCTATGGAGGAGCTTGTCCAAATGAGGGGCTCTAAAGCACAACATCAATTGCTTCCAGTGAGGTCAGTCAGGAGACAGTTTCTCACCTCAAACCTGATGGTATTACTGATTGCTTAGCAGCATGTTCTAACACACCATGGATGTGCATCTTTCCAAAAGGAAATCATGAACACGTTGCTTAAATCCAACTGACATGCACCTCAGTGAAACTTTTTCTTCTTGGCTGTTTGACTACTGGGGGGGGGACAAATTGGTTTGTGTTTGTAGATCATCTTCTTGATCTCTTTGTATTGCTTGGTGGATGTGAAATGCCCCCTACACACTCATGGTCCCCAGCTGGTAGTGCTGTTTTAGGAAGTTATGGAACATTTAAGAGGTGGACTGTCTGTATTAGTCCTTGTGGCAAGGGATCCTGGATATCCTAGTACTCAGCCTGGTCTTCCTGGCCCAAGTGTGTTGTTACTGATGGGTGCCATGCCTCTGGACCATCTCCCCCACCACGGCTCTCACAATCTTTCAGCCCCCTCTTCCGCTCAGTTCCCTGAGTCGTGGTGGGTGAGTATTAAGGCTGCCTTAATGTTGCGAGCTTAGGGATCCTTGTGTCGAAAGAGCCCACGGAGGAGGATATCCAACTGATCAGGGATGGGGAGGGGGGAACTGGGGAATTCGGGATAACAACTCATGGTTTGCCCACTAAATAATGTAACTCATTATGGACAAAAAAATTTATATTAAAAAAAAGAAAAAGAAAAAGTAAAACCTTCAAAAAAAAAAAAAAGAGGTGGAGCCCAGCTGGAGGAAGTGTGCCCCTGGGAGGTGGCCCTTCAGGTTAATATCCTGGCTCCACTTACAGTTATTTCTCTTTGCTTCCTGATCCACCCTCACATAAGCAAGCAGCCTAACCCTCCTGCTGCTATAACTTCCCTGCCATGATGAACCATACCCTCAAATCATAAACCGAAATAAGCCCTTCCTCCATTAAAGTTGCTTCTTGTCAGGTCTTTGGTCACAACAAGGAGAAAGGTGACTAACAGAATACAGTTCTTCCTCTTCCATTTGCAAAGGACATTGTGCCTGCTTAGCCAAGAGCCCTAGCAACTAACAGTTCAACAAAAGTCCACCTTCCTTTGGACATGCTGCTCCCATCCACAAGGCTCAGTCATGCAAGGTTCCTTGACATAGTGATGGTGGGCCTAAACCCCAGCATCCTTGGCAGTGAACCCAGGAGGAAGTGATTGATTCAAGAGGAAGCTCAGCTGGGACTTTAGATAATCCAGTTCAGCCAGCAGAGCTCAGCCTGGAACTCTGGGTAAGGAAAGGAGATGGCTGCTGATTTGGGGGGTGGAGCCTCTCCTTGAGGACTGTAACCAGCCCCTCCCTGAGCCCTCACAGTCATCATTCTGTAGAATGATTTATCTGTATCTGACATTCAAAATGTTCCAACCATATCCAGCAGCCACACTATGAGCACCCCTGTACTCTGGGCACTGAGCACTGGAGAAGATTGTGCTGGAGGGACTTCAGAGTAACTACTGGAGTGACATCAGGTGAGTAACACCTGTCCCTGTCCCTACAGAGTCGATGATCAGGACTCAGGCTTGCTGGGCTCAGCTAAACTCTGATGCTTCCCTTTCAATGGTACCTGGGCCTTTTGACATGCCAGACTGCTTCCCCTGCAGGGGATGCTATGGTGCCTGCCTCCTAACCCTTTTATTGGGTTTATGGAAGACAAAAAGGAAGTCTAAGTCTTCCATGCTTTTGAGAACAATCCAGTCCATCTATGAACACAGAACACACCTACTGATATCTGGTGCTGGATGGAATGGGATTCAGGGAAGGTGAGGAAAGTGATTATAATTTCTTGTAGAATGGGGTTTTATCCTTTCTCTTTGCCTGAGATTTATAATATTACAAACAAGTGAAAAAATCAAGAGCTCAGTTTTGTTATTATAAGCATTATTGTTTAAATAACTTGAACTTGTGATTGCTGTAGTTTTCCCCTTCCTGGAATTTGTACTCATACCATGACCGATGCCTGAATAACTTCTACTAAAATGTTCAATCCAGTCTTGGATCCTTCTTCTGCCAGAGCTTTGAGGACCTCCAGGCAGAATAAGTCCTTGGTTTGTGTCCTGATCACCCCATGAATCCCTCAGTCAAGCACGGATTGCACAAGAAACTGGCTGCTTCCCCACTGGACCATGACGAACTGAAGTCAGGAAGAGCTTAATTATGATGGTGTCATCCCATAATGTGGAGCACTGCAGATGTTCACTAGAAGGTGCTGCCTGGCTGAACGGAGCACCTGCTCTTGTTCACATACCAACCGACCCCCTTCAGGATAACCAGAGAAGTGGAGGGCACTGAAGCTCCCTACAGGTTTGAGTCACTTCCAAATTCATTGCCTATAGGACAGGTAGGGGCCCCTTGCACCCAACAGTCAGGTGCCAGCATTGATCCCCTTCAGTGGCCACTGTAGGCCTGTCTGGTAAGAAATAAGTTTTCAGAAAGTCCAGTTGGAAGGATGGCATGGAATGCTGTCTTCTGGGCATGACATGGTTATTGCCGTCTTGATCTCTCAGCAGCTCTGATTACCTGCACCAGACCCACACAAGGCTGGGCCCATGAGCATTCCACTAAAGAATGGGAAGGAGCTTGTGATGCCCCTCGTCTTCCCAAGGATGTGTAAGCAGCTGATGGTTGCTGGGATGGGAGAGACTTTCCTTCAGTGGTTTGGATGCCCATAAGCTGTCCATGCTTCACTAAGTAGCTCCAATTAAACTTACTGTTCACCAACCTAGACTTCGGTGGAATCATTTCTTTGGTCCATCATTTGCCCTTTCATGTGAACAGATATTTGTCTCCCCAGGAAAAGTTCACACAGCAGATAGTATGCTTAAGCTTATCTGCCTAGAAGTTTATGTCTCTCTCTGGCTGTTTGACCATTTTTTCCCCTCTACCTTAACTTTGGGCTAGTGTGCAAAATATGATACAATTTGGGGCACTGGAATCAATAAACATTTTAAAATGAGAGTTCTAACTACTATTATCTGGCTAAATGAATACATCATGCCTACCAAACTGACCTCTAAGTACTTAGGTTCAGGCCCATGTATCTCACGTTTGGTCAGAGAAGCTTCTTTTTTTCAGATGGCTGTGACTAACTGGGGTAACTCAAAACTCACCTGATTGCTGAGATGTGTCAGTGGAGTGTTCATCTCTAAGTGACACATCTCCTTCACACCCTCCAAGGCTCAGAGCCATTGCAGAAGAGGCGGAGGAAAGAATGTAAGGGCCAGAAGGAGAGAAGGAGTGTTTACACTGATGTCTTCCAGACACAAAGTGAATTCAATCTTCATGATCTCACAGAGGCTGACTCTACATACACAAGTCCTGTACACAAGGAGGAAGCAATGGCGACATCGAAATGGAAGGGAGACGAGTTGGAAAGAAGAAGGGATTCAGTGGAGCAGGGATTTGGGAAGCCGAAAGGGTTGGCAGTGAGAGGAGATTATGACGATGATATATTGTTTATATGCATGGAATTTGGCAATAAAAAGGTTAAAATATAAAATAAAATGAATAGTTGTAGACTGGGCTGAACTAAAATATTTACAAAGTCAACCTATTTCATAGGACTTGGTGCTCAAAGCAAAATAAAAGCAAGCAAATAACACAATTTAAAAATGGACAAAAAAATCTGCAGAGACTGTTACCAACAGAGGATATAAAATGGCCAGTAGGTGCATGGAATGATGTTTAGTACAACCAGCCAATATGAAAACACAAAAAATAGTCCCATGTTGCACCCACTAGGATGGTTCTGGTCTAAGAGACAGAAAGCTGGCTCTGGCAAGGGTGTGGAAATAATTGGAACCACCTTCACTGCTGGTGGGAGTGTAAACTGGTCTGGCTGCTTTGGAAAACAGACTAGCAGTTACTCAAAACGTTAAACGTAGTCTCATAGAAGACACAGAAATTCCATTTCCAAGTCTATATCTCGGCGAAGTGAAAACACATGTCCACACCAAACATGTATTTGAATGTTTATAGCTGCATTACTCAGATCAAATGTTCATCAGACGATGAAGAGCACCGTGGTATAGCCATGCAGGAGTGTTAAGTAGCCACAGGAGTAGAGAAGAAACGGTGAGGCTTGAAATGTTCTCATCTCTAAGCAAAAGAAGCCAGTCACAGAGGACCAGGATACTACTGATATGAATGTTCCAGAGACGAATTTATTTATTTTCAAGATTTTATTTATTTATTTATTTATTTACAATTTAAGAAGAGAATATGAGAGGGGGATGGGTTTGGCAAGGCCTCTTGCCACTGCAAAAAATTCCAGATGCATGCACCACTTTGCGCATCTGGCTTTATGTGGTACTGGGGAGTCGAACCGCAGGCCATCATCAGACTTTGCCAATGAGCGCCTTTAACTGCTGAGCCATCTTCCCAGACCCAGGAGATGAATTTATAGAGACAGAAAATAGATTAGTGGGTTGCCTAGTGGGAGAAGGATGCAGGAATGACTCCTAATAGGCAGAGTTTCTTTCGAGGATGATGAAAAGGTTGAAAAATTGATTGTGGTTTTGTTGCACAATTCTGTGAATAACGCCAGAACCCACTGAATTTTACACTATAAGTGGGTGATTGTATGGTGTGTCATTATATCTCGGTTGCCTTTCAGAAGAATCTGAGCAGGGAGCCTGATAGTTTTCCCCACTTAGACTGTGAGGCTGTTTTAGGGCACGTTTTTGGGCATTTCTGCCTCTGCCTCTTTGGGTTTCTCAGGGAAGTAAGCCCTGTACTAAGTATGAGGAAGCCTGCTCATAGGTTGATCATATAATTGATAAATAACTCTTAAAATGAAAAGGGGGAATAGAGAAATAACTCCATTACCTGCCATTGATGGGGAGGGAGAGAGACAGAGGTGGAGCCTGCATTTTAATTTCAGCTCAGCTGGTTCCTGGCCTGTAGCATAGATCCTGGATCTGCTGGTGGGATGTCAAATCTCAAAGACACATCACTGCCTTTGAGAGAAGGAGCGAGGTTCTGATTGGCATCCACTGTGCACCCGGCCACACACTTGCAGAGCTAGCCTGACCACATGCTTGCAGGGCTAGCCCGGCCACATGCTTGCAGAGCTCACCAGGCTGCCCACATACTTGCAGAGCTAGCTCAGCCGAAGGCTTGCAGGGCTAGCTTGCCCACATGCTTGCAGAGCTAGCCAGTTCACCCGCATGCTTGCAGGGCTAGCCCGGCCAAAGGCTTGTGGGGCTTTCAATCTCTGTGCAGCACTGGCTGTTAAATTCCTGTGTAGACTGGGATGGTTCGGGGTCCAGGGCCACTCTGTCTTCTGCAACAGTGCTCCTCCAGGTGGGGCTCCCTCAGGTGGAGCTGTGAACACAGAAGAAGAGAGTGATTAAACAGAAGAGGATGGATAAGCAGAAAGAGGAGCAAGAGGAAAAAAGGAAGGAGATGAAGTGTCAATGACCAAGGCGGGGCTTCTGGAATTGGCTTTGATTCTCATGGAGGAGGGTCAGGGACAGTGACAAGCCCCGAGCTGGGGGCATCAGTTAGCCAGCCTCCAAGCCATTGTGCTGGCTGCCATTACAGCAGCTATTTTGGGTTCTGACTGGTAGCAGGGTCCTGTCCTCTGAGACCACAAGGGTCTTTCCTGTGCCTGAGGTGGTAGTTGTGTGAAGGCTCACCCCATTCCCACAGGAGTCCTTCCCCAGTGACGTCATCATCACAGCTGTTACCCACATGTAGTCAGCATTCCCTGGCTTAGCGAATCTCCATGAAGTGATTGCTATTCCCACTCAGACATATCCTAAAGCTCAAGGTCTCCAGTGGATTGGACTGTGGGGACCCATTTCCTCCACTCCATGCTGGTTTTCCCATTCTGCCAGAGCTTTGCCCTCCCTGCCTCGCCCACCAATGGATGATGGCTTTCATCCACCATTTGCCGACAGGTGAGATTTGATCTGTACTAGATCTGCAGAGATAAAGCTTCCAAAGAGAGGCAGCCTGGGGTGTGTCCCTGAGGGTCTCATTTGCTGCTCCCAGAAGAACAGAGCAGTAGACGGTGTGAATGAACAACCTTTCATGCGGCTAATCCCACTTCCCACTGCTGGGAATGAAGTAGTCAGAGTGTTAGCATCAAGCCAACACCACCGTCCCCAAAGGCCCCTCATGCCGCCAGACATACCTTGGGGAGACTTGTTCACTCGCCAGGTTTCACACCTGCCCACTCTCCGTGGCTACATTCATGGGATATCCATAATGGAGTTTCTGTCAAAATGCTTGCTAGGACTATTTTTAAAACATCCCATTTAGCCCTGAGGAGATGCCAGATATGCAGCTTATAAAGAAAGACAACAAACGATCACTTCCTCTTCTAATTCCGTCCCAGGCCCAAAGCTGCAAGACTTACTGCAGAGTCTATTCTTGGACATCCGCGACAGAGCTTCCTTCTTTATTATTTGTTCTAATGTCACTCAAGATGGAATGCTCTCAGCATCCTTAGGGAGTCGATGGATGTGTGTGAGCCAATGTGGTTAGAGTGTTGCCAGGAGAAGACCCTGTGGAGATGAAGGTGGGGTGTTGGAGTATAGATGCACCGAAGAAGATGAAATCCGTGTCTTCCTGAATCTCACTTTCTAACAGTGTCTATGGTGCCACAGGAAGCATAGGAAGGCCCAGGTAATAACAGCTTTTTTAGCAGTGCTTCACAGATTTCTATCATTGAATCCTTATAATCACCCTGATCAGTACTATTACTATCTCCATTTTATAATGAAGATAAAGGCTCAGAGATGTAAAGTAACCTGGCAAAGGCTACTATGTGGAGAAGCAGAGGTTCAAATCTCAGGTAGTTGGGCCCAAGATTCTGTGCCCTTATCCCTGCTCTGACTTCTTCTCAAAGGCATGCTGGAGGTGATCTCCCTGACAGGGTCTGAGAGGCTGGCAGAAGTGGGCCAAGGAGCCAGGTGGCTGTGGCTGCCATTCTTTGGTGGCTGCCCAGGACCTTGCGCTTTCTCCAACTTTGCTGCAGAGCTCACCATCTTTTCAGGACTTTTGCCTGTGTTATGGCTAAAATGTGTCTCTCCAAGTCCATGTGTTGAAAATTTAATCCCTTCCCCCCCATGCAGTGCTAGCAGGTGAGGCCCGAGACGAGGCTATGAGGTGAGTAAGAGGGGAGGTCTGCCCTCATGATGGAGGATGCTGCCATTATGGGATGGGCTTGTGATAAAAAGAAGATCACCATAGAATCCTTACTTTTGGATAGCAAGCTCTTGAGGAAGATAGGGGCATCGTATGGTAAAAGGGCCCTGAAGAGGAGGGAATGAAGCCTAACCTTAATAAAAGTGGCTCTGGCCTATACTCCCTGTCCCAGTAATTGGTTACTTCCACACTGAGCTGTTGATCAGAGAGACCCATGAGGTCCCTAAAACAAGACAGGCTTATGTCAAACCTCTTGGTTACTGGCTCCAGGCAAAAGATAAGACCCTACTGAATCTTGAAGGGAATCCTACTCCCAAATGTTTAGCCTATATAGTGCCGGAAGGTGCTACATGAGCTGCCAGGGAAACTGGCCTCCATATTTGGAGAAAGCAGGGGACACTGCTATACAACACTGACAGATGGTATGAGAATTCAGAGGGCTATATGGCAGAGACCAGCAAGGCAAGAAGTGCTCACCCAAGCAATAATGGTACTTAATTTGGGGTGGGCAATCAACAGCTCTCTGATTGACTAAGAGGGTCTCTGATTGACTAAGTGATCTGCTCAGTGGAAAGGACCTTTACCTAGAACTGAGATCCAAGGCAAACTCTTAATGATGCTAAGAACCTGTACTCTAAGGGGAATTTCCCACTAACCATGGGCCTACAGAGAAGCTACACCCATTAAAATCTCACCAAATTAAATATGCTTGTTCCATTTAACCTATTACTGATCTCATTCTCTGTTGGAGATCCTGTTTATATTTTTCAGAGGGCTGTGCAAATTGTGAACAACCCAATTTCCAACAAGACCCGAGATGGTGGCTGATACCCAGGCAGGAGACGAATCACCTCTAACACATCATCTAGGGCCCAAATGAAGCCACAGAGGAAGCAGCAAGAAGAGCAAGAGCGCTGCTTCCACAGCAAGTCAGACACCTATGAAAAAGTAATGGAGACAGACCCTGAGGAACTCAAAACAGCCCAAAGCAGAAATCCAGAGACTCTTAAGAGCTCAACGGTAAAGCAGACTTAAAACTCACCCACCATGGCTCAGGGAATTTTTCGGAAGAAGGAGCAGAAAGATTGTAAGAGCCATGGAGGGGGGAATATCCAGAGGCATTGCCTTCTTCAACAACAGCAACAAAACAAACTGGCTACTGCTTGTATAATTCATAACCCTCCATCCCATGGACTGTTTCGGCAATCCCACTGAGGAGGACCCCCAGTGGATTGTGGGCAGGGAGGAGGGAAATGGGGGTACCAATATAAGACTTGTTCATACAGTATTTCTAATTATTAACAATAAATAAATAAATTTAAGAAAGATAAAATTTAGCTCAGCCTCCTCTCAGCCATTGCCCTTCAGCATGGAAGGAGGCATGAAGACCCTTGGCACTCATAGACTAAGATGCTCCAGGCCTCTGAGCCAAATCACCTGGGATTGTTCATCTCACCAGTCTCGGGCATTCTGTCAGGGCAGCAGAGAATAAAGGAAGGCCTCTTGCCTTCTTGCTTTCACACCAGTTGCTTGAGAACACGTCCCCTGTGCTCCTGACCTGGAAGCCACAGGCTGGCCCTGAGTAGAAGTAAGTTCAGTGTGCTGACATAAAGCGGGAAGGAGTGCACAGGGCAGCTCACGCTGGGCAGCCATGTGAACAGAGTGTCACCAGTGGACTGTCTCAAGTTGGACACCCTCAGCCCCACAAGGAGCTTCTCCTCACAGGGCTGAGCCTACACGCCTTCACCTTTTTCCCTAAGCTGTCATTTTCATTCTTTTTTTCCCTGCAAGGAACCCAGACTCCCCCCTCATGCAGGAGAGGAAAACAAGAGTCACATACTCTCATCAAAATTGATCTAAACACCAAATCTGATTTGAAAACAGTCCTATCTTTGGGAAGCTAAGTCTCTCACTTGTAAGCTCCTCTTGAGTTCCCAGGAGAAGTAAAATAATAATTTATAAGAATAATAAAATCAGTTTCTCTGAGATACAACATCTGTTTTCTAGCATAGCTGGCTGGGAAGCCAGCACTGAGTCTTAGATTCTATTGTTCTCAAAACAACCTCCGGCAGCACTGCAGAAATGCTGGGGTCATTCAGCATCAGAGGCCCATGGCACACCTCTGTAATGAGGGGTTAGACTCCACACACTGGATTCCTTAACCTTTTCACCTTTGCCCAGCATTCTTACCTAACCTTGAATGTGCCTTTCTCTCCCTGAAATACACTTCCCTTCTTTGAGTTGTGATGGTTAATTTTGGGTTTCATTGGTTGGGCAAAGGGATGCCTAGTTAGCAGGTAAATGTTATTTCTGGGTGTGACTGTGGGGTTATTTCCTGAAGAGATTGACATTTTGGGGGGCAGGGGTTGTGACAGGGACTTGTTGTGTAGCCCAGTCTACCCTTGAACTTGTCATTTTTCTTGCTTCGGCTTCCTAAGTGGTCAGATTACATGTACACCATCACCTCTCAGCTGAGATCAGCATTTGAATTGATAGACTGAACATAGGTCCTCCCTGAAATTGAAGCTGAGCATAGGCTCAGGACAGGACAGAAAGGAAGAAAAAGGTAAATTCTTTTGCTTTCTTAAGCTGAGATGTCCATTATCTCTGGTCATCAGAGTTCCCAGGTCTCAGGCTCTTGTATTCTGATATCTGTATTATTACCCCCACTCAACACCACCTAATTCTCAGGCCCACATGCTTAGACTTAGTTTTGTCACTGACTTTCCTGGCTCTTTAGTTTGCATGTGGGCTGATTGGAAAGTCCTTGGCCTCCATAATAATGGGAGCTAATGATAAATCCCCTTCTGTCTCCTGTGGCCTCTGTCTCTCCAGAGAACCTTGACTAATTCTAGACCCCAGGCTGTTGCTGGTGTTGATGTCTTCTATGGGCCATCATTTGTGCCATTTTAATTAGCCCTGGGGAAGTCTCTGGTTCTTCCCTTGGACTCTGGCAGGGAGGGTTACCTCTCCCTTACTCAGGCTTCGACAAGAGGAAGCCATTCAACAGAGAGTTCATAGATAGGTAGCCTTGGCTCTACAGTTAATGGCTTTGTATACCAAGTAATCTTACTGGGACTCAGTTTATGTATGTGTAAAGTGGAAATGACAATGACAAGCTCATAGATTGCTATATTAAAAAATAACTTGAGATATAATTTCCCCTTTAGCTCTACACAGCACACCCACCTGACTCCCTCCAATGTTCAGGGGATATTGTGGAAGAGGTGGAAAGGCTTCAGGAACAGGAGGAAGTGGTAGTTTGTTAGGTAACACTCCTCTAGGCATAGCATGGCCGCTGTGCGAATGAACTCACAGCAGATTATCTGCACACGACCCGCCCAAGATTGGGCCCATCAGCCATCCATTATGGATGAGGGAGGGGGCTGATGAGGCCTCACCCCTCCATGAGGCTCCACTGGCAGTTGATGGTTGCTGGGGGTGGTGAGGCATTTTCTAAGTGATGATGCCACTGGTAAATTACCCATGTTTCTATAAATAACCCCTCTCCTCATATGCCTGTAGTCAACACTAATTAAACTCACTGGGCTACATAACACAAAAGGACATAAAAGTAGAAGGGGGACTAGTTCAGGAGGAAAAGGGGATCCCTGGGAGCGGGACAGGGACAAAACAGGGTAACGGAGGTGAACATGATCAAAGTAAATTCCATACGTGTTTGAAAATGTCATAACGAAACCCATGAGTACAATTAATATATGCTAATGAAATTAATTAAAAATAACTTGTATAAAAGTCTGTTTCTACTGTGTCATTATCATTATTATCATTTTCTTCCTCCTCCTCATACCGTCATTCCCTAGATTCATCAAGCAATAACTGTTCTGAAGCATGTATCTAGTGTTCAATAGAGGGTGAATCTACAAGTTGGCCACAACAGGTCTATTAGCAAATCTAGCATTCTGATTGTTTTATGTTCATATCAATGATGTCATAAAATATAAGTTCTAATTATTCAATGGAGGAAGTAGCCCTATAACAAAAGTGCCTAGGGCTGGCCTGTGACAGTTGTAATCAGATTCTGGTTCAAACGTGTTAGTCAAGAGACCCATCTTTGGGGTGGCCAGCAAAAGTACCATAATGTATCCAGGGCAGGAGCTTGCTAGAGCTTAGGGTCTAGTGTAGGGGTAGGCACCTGACAGGAGCGAAATTGCTACCTTCCAATACAGCGAAACCCTTCTGGCTTCTCTAGCAAGTCAAGGTTGTCATATGACTGAAAGTTTCTTAAATTTTTATAGACACAAAAAGTTTAAGCATTAGGTATCCAGAAGAATAAAATCCAACAGAAACAAAGAGTCACCATTGGGCTAATAGACTTCAGGTGTGAGCAGCTTGGGACATGTAAAACATCCTTTCCTTGGGCAAGAGTGAATAGTTTTACTAAAGCTATAACCAGAATTCTCTAGAGCCTTGGGCCAAGAAACTCAAGAATGATAGCTTAGCTCCTAGTGTCCCTTCTGGTAATTTAATTCCAAAGACAAAGGCCACCTCTCAGCTTCCACCCTTTCCTGGGAGTCTCCTTTCATTTTTAAGGGGAGAGCAGGGAGGGAGTTTCAGGAGAGCGCTGTCTGGGCCAGTCTATTATCTTCAGGGGGACACAGACTCTAGAAATAGGAAGTTCCCCTGCTCTCATGGCTCCAAGGAGGTGGCATAATGGATCCCATTGTGCACGCATGCATGGTGTCATCCTTGGAAGTCTGAGGAGGAATTTACAAAGCACTTTTACATGGGATCTTCTTTTCATTTGAAGGTAACTTGGCAATCATATTAGTAACTTGTGTTTACAGAGCACTTACTATGCACTAAGGGCTTCCTGCACACGTTTAGCCCTCATAGAATCTTTGTGGGGATGCTATTTTCATCTTATGGTGGAACCAAACAATTCCTGAATTGAGCAATTAAGAAACCACATTATTCCCTCATTATTTCATTTTCAAGTTAATGACACTACTATTAAATATAGAAGTGGTATAGAGACAATTGCAGCTAATGTTCATGGAGTCACTACTACTCACAAACAGGGATGCTCTTTAATCTTTAAGAAAGATTAAACATATCTACTATTAGTATTTTCACTTTACATCTGAGGAAACAGAGGCAGAGTTCAGTGAGGTAACTTGCTCAAGATCAAGTCTATTCAAGGGCTGGAGTCAGCATTAGAAGTCAGGTGGTTTGTTTTAGAGCTACTCTGCGTGGCTCTCTTGCTGGATACTTTCCCCCATTTCTCCTTTCCTCATCCTTTGTTTATACTAAACCATTGTTTTGTGTTTCATCATCACTATCTGCCCATGCAAGGTCATTCTGTCAAGCTTGTCTATAATATTTACTTATTTATTTCTTCTCTTTTCTCCGATATTTATTCTCCTACCCTACAGAGTTCAGTGTGTTAATGTGTCTTAAGATAAAGCGTACAATAGTGCGAAGGCTGTCAAAACCAGATCGAACCCCTGTGTCAAATCTCAACAAAGAGACAAATAAATAGAATGCTAGGGAAGAGCGCATGCATAATGATAGTAAGAATTATCACAGCAGAATCTTCCTGAATCACCACTTTGTACAATCTTACACACAAAGTACTTCTGCAAGGACATCTGCCCAGTAAGCACTTGCCCAACCTTGAACTGACACCATTCTTATTATTGATTCCTGTAGCCAATGATAATTGTTTCCAAATAAATTATGGAACTCTCCCTTGTAAAAAACCCTTGTCTTCATTTGACTCCTTGAATATACCCATAATTTACTATGACACACCTACTCCCATGGCAATGTTCATTCTTGATTAAATTCACTGGAGAATCTACTCTTATTATTTGAGTTGACAATAGACATGCCTCTAAAAAATGTCTGTAGGTTTCTAATTTGTATAAAAAGCAATGTCCCATAAAATCCATTCTCATTCTAACTTTTCCCATTCAACTCTGTTCTTTCAAATTTTTCCGTATTGATTTATGTGCATCTTGTCCATAACGTTTTACTGATGCCTGGCATTTCACTCTCAAGTACATTTCAATTAATTACTCTTTCAATGATGGATCCCCTAGCTTAACTTCCTGCTATTAGAACTAATAATGCTATTGATAAGTGTCCTATAAAAAGTTCTCTTGCAAGATCTGTGTAGTCTCTGGGGTATGCAAATAGAAGTGGAATTACTAGATTCTTTTGCTACATCTGTAAGGGTACAGCATTTTTGTTAAATGATAGCTGCATATTTTATTTTTGTATTATTTTCACTTCTTGTTTTCTGGTCTTACAGCAAGGCAAAGACCTTTCGTGCCTGGTTAAATAGGGCTTCAGAGAGCAGAACCGACATACATTCTTTACCCTTTTTCATACAGTAAGTCTTAATGAAATTAACCCCTGCTGCCTCATTTAGAGTCCACAGGTGACAGTTCATAGGATTACAAGTTGCCTTTCCTTCCCTTAAGATTCACTTTACTTTTCTTATGAATTTTACTACCTTTTATGGGAAATAAATATCATTTGATTCATGATTTTAAAACATTGGCTTACCTAAAATCCAAGTAGTACAGTATGTTTACCAAGGAGCTAAAGGAGAAAAGAGAAAGTAGGTCTAAGAAAGAATAAAGGACAAGAGATAACTTGTGGGCTTCTAGGGAGCTAAATATTAGTCTTCTCTTGACCATAAACTTTGTTCAAATCTATATTTTCTTAAAGTGGATTATATGAATAAACATTAATTTATGAAATATTTTTGTATTGATAGCCTATGTGATGGTTTAACAGTAGCATATCTCCTATAGAATCGTGTGTTTAAATACTGAATCCCCAGTTGGTGGTGCTATTTGGGAAGTTTGTGGAGAGTTTAGAAGGTGGAGCTTTGGTGAAGAAGTTGTATGGTGGGAGGACTGACTTTGAGGTATTACAGTTCAGCCACACTTAATGCTTTTGTGCAATCTACTTCCTTCCTGCTGATATGAAGAGATGATAATGGCTGTCTGCTCCTGCCATACTTTCCCCTCCAGGATGAAACTTTGCCTTGAAACTGTAAGTTGAAATAAGTCTTTTCCTTCTCTAAGCTGCTTCTGGTTATGTATTTTTACCCAGTAACAAGAAAATAACTTATACAGTTACTTTATTATTATACAATAGTTTACTAAGCACTGAATCTGACTTAAGAAGTTTCACTGGAGGCCCTTGTTCCCATCAGAAAAGTATGCATTTGAAACCTTGAAAGTTTGAATGATTCAACTGTGGCCTTGTGAGGGAAGCAGATATGTGACAGCCCGAGGACAGTAATCTAATATTGGGTAGAGATGATGGTGAGAGTCAGTGATCAGTTTCTGTAACAGATTTCTGGAACCATCAACTTATAAAGAAGGAAAGGTTTATTTTGGCTCAGAGATTTGGAGGTTTCAGTCTGTGATTGGCTGGTCTCATTCCTTTGACCCTGTGGCAAGGTAGTATGACACACAGAAGAAAACAGCTCACTTTATGGCCATATGAGCTAGCCCACATTCCACAAAGTCATGGACCAAATACCTCCCCAAGTCTTTGCCATACTGTAGCAACCTTGTCCTCTAACCTAATTGCCATTGCTATTCTTATTCCAACCCCAAACCTCCAGAGCACAGCCATTACGGTCCACATTGCTATCAGCATTCAGGTCTTCTGAGGCCCAGCAGAATCTCCCATTAAGCTGGTTGTGGTCTTCTAGGTTTTATCTAGCAATATGGTTATAGCAAAGATCACCCCACTTCTGGTATGTATTTTCTCTAATAGTCAGCTTTTCATTTTTGTAACAAATATAAGAGATAATTAACCTGAGAAATAAAGAGAAAAGTTTTATTTTAGCTTATAATTTAGGAACTTTTAGTCCATAATCAGTCAGTCTCATTGATTTGGGCCTGTGATGAAGTATCTGATCATGATAGGGGAATGCGATGAAGCCAAACTGCCCACTTCATGGATGGAAACAAAGAAGAATGTGTGTGTGTGTGTGTGTGTGTGTGTGTGTGTGTGTGTGTGTGTATAAGTGAGAGAGAGAGAGAAGGGGAGAAGAGGGAGAAGAGGGTAGAAAGAGAGAAGGGGAGAGAGAAAGGGGATAGAGAGAAAGAGGGAAGGGGGAGAGAAGGGCTCTGAGGTCATACAGTTCTTATTGAGGACAATTTCTAATGACTTAAGATTTCCCACCACTTCCCATTGATTAAAGGTCCCATTACTTTTTAATAGTACAACAATGGGGATCAAGCCTTTAGCTTTAACCACTTTAGCCCTCTTCTTTTCAAAGCTCACATTCTAGTAAGGAGTGGGGGACTTCACCTTATAATGCAGCTTCAACATTGTGGTTGGCACCCAACTAGAGCATAAATACATGGAGAAAGGAAAGCTGGCTCTGATAAGAGAGGTATGGATGGCCTTGCTAGAGAGCTGGGTCAAGTTTGACCTTGAAAGGTGAGTGGGGAGTTTAGAGAACACCTGTATGTATGTTGTTATGGGATTTCCTAAAGGGCCCAGAGGTTCAAGTCTATCAGAAACAGGTGTGAGTCAGTGGATCATATATAAGCCAAATGTTGTTGAGCTATGTGTTTAGCTTTGATGAACATTGTTGAAATGGAAGGGAAAGTTGTACTAATATCCCAATTTCTAGTGAGAATTAGAAATAATGTATATAAAACATTTAGTGTCTTCTACCCCACATAAGCACATATTCACACATTCCCCATCCCCCAACACACACACACACACACACACACACACACACACACAGACTACATGTATGCAAGCTATGGGGATGACTGAGAATTGTCTGTGATAAATGGTTAGAAGAAAGAAATAGGCACACTTTAATTAAGTCCTAATTGTGTTGGCAAACAAAGGCAGGCGACTTGGCCTTAGCCATAGTGCTGGTGCTGAAAGGACAGATGACGTAATATGCTGACCTCTTCTCTCCCAATGTGAGGGAGCAGAAACTTTAGTGATGCAACTTTCATTTTGGTCATGCCCTCCTTTGGAGGCCTCCCTTTGTAGGAGGAATGGCTGGATGCCTCTTAGAGTAGTTGAGAGTCTTTTAAGTCATTGGTACCACAGTGAGAAATAGGAGCTGCCCTGAGATAGAGCGACTCCAAGAGGCACATTGGCATTTCTGTAACTTGCCCAGGCAGCTCAGAGAGATCCAGATACTCATGAGAGCAAGGCTTAGAAAGCAACAACTCTCCGATGGGGCTCTGACCTCCTGACTGGGATGCTGGGAAGGACTCAGGTGATAGTCTCAAGCCAAACCCTGCTTCAGAGGATCAGTCTCCATGTCACATATGATTGTTTGTTGAGTCAGGCTTTGGCCTTGATGATCCACATCTGACGCCTAATTGTAGCAAATGTAAGCTGAGAGATTTTGGAGAATTTCACTGACCCTTAGTTTTCTTACCTGTAAATGGGTCCAAGAATACCTATGTCATAGAGCTCTTAAGGGAATCGAATGAAGTGTTCTTCGTAGTTTATGGTACATGGAAAATACTTAGCAGACAATAAATATCTGGTGTCAAAAGAAAAAGCTTTATTGGGGGCTGGATCGATAGCTCAGTGGTTAAAGGTGGCTCTTTGCAAGGTCTGACAACCAGGGTTTGATTCCCTAGTCCCCATTTAAAGCCAGATCCACAAAGTGGCACACGTGTTTGGAGTTCGTTTGCAGTGGCAGGAGGCCCTAGCACATCCATTCTCTCTCTCTTCCTCCTTCTATCTCATTTCAAATAAATAAATAAATAAATAAATAAATAAATAACGTATTTTTAAAAAAGATTTATGGGAAAAGTGGTACTTGAAAAGCAAATAGATGTTCCCTAGGCAGCTACACTGGTGGGGTTATGGGTGTGTGTTTTGGGGGGAGCATTTGAACAAAGGCCCTAAGGTGTGAAATAGCCTGACATTTTTTGGAAACTTGAAGCAGTTTGGTTTGCCTGGGACATTACGTAGGAGAGAAGAGACACTTGTGTCAGTGGTATGCACCTAGACTGTCTTAGGTGGTCTTCTTATCACTTCATGTGTGTCTTTGGTCAACTGGAGAACACTGTTGTTCTCTTGGGGTTGGAAACTCCTCTTGGGTGCTTGATGTGGTGACCAGAATGGGCTAGGCATCCTTGAGGTGCTCGCCACTTTGGATTCTGGGTCTAGGCAATTGCACAGTGTGCCTGGGCCAGTAGAAAACCACAGAAACCTTCATATTCATGAGTCCACCTGAATCCCTGACCCTGAGGCATGGCCCTCAAATGGAGTCCTTATGAAAGCTGCAGACAGACTTACAGACCGGAGCACCCTCTGACTTTTCCACTTCTTCAGCCATTGTCTGTCATCTTGTCGTAAAGCCAGTACAACTTGCTTTTTTTTTCTTTAAACAGCAGTATTTCATTCCTAGTCCCAATTCAGTGCCGGGGTTCAGTCAGACAAGTGGAGCCCCTGGGTATCTCATGGGATAAGAGATACATGATAAGAAGCAGACTTCACAACTGTGGAGGAGTTGGGATGAGCTGTGGCTCTCTAAATTCATATGTTAAATCTGTATGTAATACTGCTCTATTTGGAGGCAGGACACAGAAAGAAGAAATATAGGTTAAATGAGTCACTGGGATAGACTTTATTAGTCAGAGTTCTCAAGAGAAACAGAACCGACACCATGATTATATAGTATAAAGGGGATGACTTGATGAACTTGAATGATATGGGCTGGGCTGTCCAACAATGGCTGCATGCTAGAGAGCCTGGTGGTTGCTCAGTCCAACAAGGCTGTATAGTTCTGCAGTCTAAACCTGCCACTGAAGACTGGAGGATTCCTGGAGAGGTGCTTGTCTTTAGTTAGCATTGGAAGGCAGAAGAAGCTGGTTCTAATGTTAGTGAAGGAGAGCAGCTGCCAACAAAGGCAGCCAGGCAAAAACACTGCTCTTTCCTAGAACCTCTTTTGTATAGGCCGCTGCTGGTAGGGTTGCCCAATGGGAGAGAAGGTCTTCCTCTCTCAGTTAATCCTTCCTGGAAATGCCCCCATAGACCTGCCCAATAGGTATGTCCTGTACTTGATTCCTGATCCAACCAAATTGACAACAGATTAACCATCACAGACTCTAATCCAAAACTAATCTAATCCAATTCCCTGCATGAGAAGAGTGTGCCACTATTAGACACGCACAGGGAAAGACTACATGCACAAGGACAAAGAAGAAGGCAGCCACTTTCATGGGAAGAAACAGGTGCTACAGACAGCTTGATAATGGACTTCCAGCCTCCAGAACTGCAAGGAAACCAATTTCTGTTGTTTAAGCCATTTGATCTGTTGCACTTGATTATGACAGCGCTAGAGGAATAACAGTCAGGAAAGGGAAACCAGCAGGTCACAGTCACTACCTAAAGCCCTGACATCTAAGGGCAAACTGGAGCTGGGGAGGAAAAATTAGAAGTCGGACAGGTCCAGCTGCGGAGGTGGAGACAATGAACTAAAGGAAAGGCACATAGAAAGCTGGGACGTCTTCGCAACTGTCACACTTATGGTACCCAAGCATCTGTTAGAAGGTCAGAGCTGCTGTTGGTGGTGAGGGCTAGAAGTGACAAGAAGTAGGCACACAGCAATGGAGAGCAAGCTAGAACCCAGCAGACACTTCTGCTTTTCTAAAATCTACTTTTTCTGACCTCTATGACCATAAGAGAGAGATGGTAGATTAATTAATTACTTTTCCAGTTGCTGTGACAAAATGCCTGACAAAATAAACTAAGGAAGGGTTTATTTTGGTTTACGGTTTGATACAGTCCATCACGAGAGGGAAGGCATGGCAGCAGGTGCTTAAGGCAGCTAGTCACATTGCATTTGTAGACAGGCAGAAGAGAGAGAAAGAGAGGGAGAGAGAGACACAGAGAGAGAGAGAAAGAGAGAGAGAGAGGGGGGGGGATATAATGCTGGTCCTGTCTTTTCTCTTTTAAAAGTTCCAGCCAATGGCCGCCAGTGCTATAGTGCCATAGTTAGGGTGGGTCTTTCCACATCAATAACTTAATCTACAAACTGCCTCACCAATGACCAGAGATTTATCTCCTATGTGATTCTACACCCAACAAAGTTGACAATAGAGATTGACAGTCATGGATGTTACTGCTTGACCTTCACTACTTGCAGCCAACTTGAACTTGAAATTGTCGAGAGAAAATCCTGTTGCTGAAGAAATCGCAGAATGCCATCGATCTTCATCGAGAGTCCCAGCGAGGTCTGGAATGGTAACCAACCCCCAGATGGCAGTTAGTGTAGGGCTGGAGGGCAATGCACAAGCTGCCAGGGGAAGCTGATTTGCGATAACTGGAGTAAACAGACCATTGGCATGAAACATAGTCTGTGGCCATGAATAG
>PVHP010032071.1:7538-20676 GCA_004024765.1 Zapus hudsonius | reverse complement strand
CACTTGCCTCCAGTGCCTAAGGCCCAGGGTTCAATTCCCCAGGACCCACATAAGCCAGACCCACAAAGTGGTGGCTCTGGTTCTCTCTCTCTCTCTCTCTCTCTCTGTCTCTCTCTCTCTGTCTCTCTCTCTCTGTATCTCTGCTTGAAAAATGAATAAATAAAATATTTTTTAAAAAAGAAATTGTACAGCATTATATAGAAAAGTCTATGTGGGGAGGAAGAGTGACTTCTTCCAACAACCAGCATCAACCTACTAGTTGTATGAGAGACCATCATGCAAATACACCCATGAGCCCCAGGCAAGCTTTCAGATGACTGAGGTCCCAGTTGACATGATTGCAGCTTCAAGAGAAACTTCCAGATAGACTTGACCAGCTAAGCTTCTCCCCAATCTCTGACTCAGAGACATTGTGGACAAATAAAATGTTGTGTTGGGCTGCTATATTTTGAGGTAACTTAATGGTAAAGGATACTGCAGCCATGAGTAGGCTGACCACTCCTCCTACTGGGAGAGAACAGTGAACAAAGAAAGGAGCACCTGTGCAATGGAGTAGCCTAGGCCTGGAGGAGACAATCAACAGCTCTTAAATTTGGCCAAATATTCCACTCAGTGAGGGGAATAGTCGTGACTGGAACTGGAGATAAAGGGCAATATGCACCAGATCCTGTACTCTTTAGCTTCCAAGAAAAGATACACTATGGGAGCAACTGACGGGGAGGTTACTAAAAATAGATCTAGGTAATCCAGAATTGTGTATATTTATTAACCTATACTGGTCTCACTCTTCAATGGAGAATGTGCTTTTATTTTGCAGGATGCAGCGAGAGAGCTCATCTAACCCTACCAACCGACCACAGGCAGATAGCTGAGATCCTGGCAAGAGATGAGCCACCACAGTCATATCGTGGAGGCTCCATATGGAACCCCACAGACAATGATGGGATGAACAAGGGACCCACAGCCACAGCCATTCAATCAACACAGGATAAGCCAGTGAGTCAGAAACCAACGAATCTCGACACAAAGACCCCTAAACTCACAACATTAAAGCAGCCTTAATACTCACCCACCACGACTCAGGGAACTGAGTGGAAGAGGGGGCGGAAAGATTGTGAGAGCCGTGGTGGGGGAGAATATCAGAGGCATGGCACCCCTCAGTAACAACACACTTGGGTCAGGTGAACCTGCCACAAGCACTGATCCAGATGGCCCACAGAGGAGGATATCCAACTGACTGGGGGTGGGGAGTGGGGAGCACTGGGGAATTGGGGATTGTTGGGTACTGAGGGAGAGAGAGAGTCACAGGTCCCTGGCTCCCTGCGGTTGAGCTTGTCTCACCGGCCACTAGGAGACAGGCCCCATGGGGAAAGATGAATGCACAGCTGGAGCCCCACATACACACACAGCTGGGAGAAGTGTCCGAGCAAATCTCAAAACTTTATTCCAGTATCCAACCTTATATATAACCCAAGGATGCATTGTATTGCCTTAACTCTTCCAAAAGGGGACTCAGGAAACAGGAACACAGTCAAGGGAACTCAGCCAGCAAAGCTTATTAGAACGTCTATCACCTTTGCCTGGGGGGGGGGGACACAGGTGTGATAGGATTAAAGGTGTGTGCCCCCACGCCCAGCTTCTTTCTAACACTTAGTTCAAGGTTACTAAAACTTAGTTCAATGTTACTCAGCTAGGCTGGGGCGCAACATCTTACCCCTTTTTTGTTTGTATGCAGGAGAGTTTGGCCACACACCCTGGGACCACCTCATACTTGTCATAATTGTGGGAGGAGTTTAGCTCCAAACAGAACCCCTCAGACCCCAGAACAATAAGTGAGCTTCAAAAGTGGGCCCCTCATATCTTAACAGAAAATTACTGCTGGGGGAGACAATATTTGGACCTTCAAAGGCATGAGCTGTATCTCACTAACTTAAAGCAATTAGCATAGGCATGGAGACTGTATGAACCGAGATTGAGGAAGCTTTATCCTGCTCTCTGTGCCCCTATGTTTGGTTTAAGTTCTGTTTGAACTTTTTAAGGGAGTCTACATTAACTCCTGTTTGATTAACAAAAGCAAAATAAAAAAGCACAATATTTCTTTAGATCCCTTCTCTAAGAATTAACATAAAACATAGTCTAATACTTTTTCACCTACAAGAAATAAAATAACACATTTAGTTCTTGTCTATTTGGAAGGACCACTCCAGACAAAGATTTTAACAGCCACTTGAAGGGAGTTTTGATTAGACTGTTATAGATTATAAAGTCCATCTCTGCTCCAGCAATACCAAGTCTTAGAGCAAAGGCCAGGGTAGCTGCTTCTTGTCCTTCTCAGCAGAGTGGGGGCAATGGCCTGTGGGGACAGGGTGCCATTCAGCTGCAGCAGTGGCTTCTGTGGGGGCAGGGCGTCTTTCTGGCTGCATAGATTTGGGAGCATCTGCTTCAAGTCCTGTCGGTTGTAAAGATAACTGCACTCTAGACCTTTAGAAGACATGGGAGGCAGCTTGCATCCTCAAGGGTCCCCACATTCCTGTAAGGAACCACAAGGGTCTTGCTCTGCGGGTATCATCTACAAGCAGTTACTCATGTGGGGCAGGTCTCCCCAATGGGAAAGACACAGGCAAATCCTCTCCCAAGTCCTTGGCAACCTTGTGTGGGGTCTCACTCCCAAACTTATATAATTTCCCCCTCTCTTGAGGACACCCCAATTGCTGTTGGGAAATGGGGGCGAAGAAATCTCTCTCTTGTCATTTTCCTTCTGAGTAGGACACAAATTCAAGGCAACTGGGGGTATCCCTCAGAGAGAGGAGGGATCCCTACCTAAGGCCCAAAAGAAAGAGACCCATTAGCCATATATCATCAAGATTTTGTCCTGTCTCACATTGTGAGGCAGGAGGTGGGGTGACTCCCCCAGAAGTGGGGAGTGATTCACATAGGGTGTCTGGTGGAGAGTGGTTCACTGTCAGGTTGCTGTCCACCGTGGAAGCTTAGGTGCATCCCCAGAACTGTTTATCAAATGGCATCATCATAGCATCTGATACGGTCTGAGATGGTTCCTGTATGGCTTGCAAAGCATAAGACATATATTAATAGTTATCAAGAGAAATATATATATATATATATATATATAGCATTTTATCTTAATAACAGCACAAGTGTTACAATATCTCTTGATTGTTACTATAAAGAAAATATAGTTTTGGCAGCATTTTTAGCAATAAGTCCAAATATAAAGATCTAACCTGGAAGTCACCAGATCAAGAACAGTCTAGAAAGACAGCATCTATGCTTGAAAACATACCAATTATTTAGGAAGGTTTGGAAACTCAAATTATAGAGGCTGAAATAATTTTCCTCGGATGTCTGAACTTGTACCTTGGAGTAGGGAATATGTCTTAAAGAGTTAGTTTAAGTACACAAAATAAGACAATTGTTAAAATAATATCTTAGATAGAGACTCTGATTACCCACAATAAAGTAGAGTCTGGACATTGTTGAACCGCTGAGTTCTAATATCAATCTCGTTTTGAAAAAGAAAACATGTGACAACAAATGTTGTTAGCTTAACATTAGGCATTAATTAACCTGATATTGTAATGATTCTATAAACATAAGACCATTTTTATGTTTTCTTAACTAAAGTATTCCAACATATTTATCTAATAGGAGGATAGAAACCACAATGGCTGAAATTAAACCTTAAGTTGCATAAATCCAATGATGACCTTGGTAGCATTAGCATGAACAAATAGAAACCATTTAAACCCACAATGTTTGTAGATGCAAGAACCCTATTTTAGAAAATTAATACCAGTAAGCAACCTTTATCTTAAAAACTTAATTTGTCCAATAATTTATATACTGACAAAGAAATATAGTTAGCTTGGGTGAGTAATTAAGAGTTCTATTTGTCTATTTCTTAACCCATAAACAATTTAGTCACTGAGCCAATAGCTATAACTGGAGTGATCAGGTCCAGTGGTAGCAGTGGTCAGCCTACATGGTTTCACAAGCAAGAGAACAGCTGTACTCTGTTTTATAAAAACTTAAGTTAGAGAATCATGTAGTACTTAAAGCTGACCTGTGGCAGTCACTTCTTTTAAAATTTGCCATGACTAGTTTTGTTTTGTTTTTCGCAAAACCCCAAAATTAATTTTTTTATTAAGAGACTAAGCAAATATCTTTAGCAACCACTATATATAGAAATTTGTACTTGCCAAATGAGCATAACTATTAAAGAGTATCTCTAACCATTGAACAGCCTGATCCTTAACACCAGACCTATAAGTAAGACACTTTATAGGGGCATTCTCCCCCCCTCATTTTTATTTACAAGCAAGCAGAAAACATATAGCACTTTCAGTAGACAATGTCTCTAACCATTGAGCAATAGACAAGAGAAGAAACCTTATGTTTTTTTTCTTTTGACTCAGTTTACCCATATAATCATGAACTTCAGCATCACAAAGAAGATATAAGTCTCCTTGTGATATTTCCCTTACATTCGTCAATAAACCAGAGGGCCAGTTTGGTTTATGAGGAAGCATTGGGAAATATGTCTGTCTCTGGGTCTATATCCAATGAGTTTTTTTGAATACAGAGTCAGATTGAGCACAATAATATCTTGATTTTTCTTTTATTGCTTAGTCCAAGATTGAGAACCAGTACATATAGCTGGCTTTTATAGAATTGGCATCCAACACATATTTATCCTTTATAGAATTTAGAGAAATCATACCAATCTGACTTAACTATTAAATTATATAAAATAAGTAATAAGAATTAGACATCCTTATTAGTAGGAAATATTAGACATTTTATGTAATGTCTTGGTGAAAATAATTTTAAGAAAATTGACAACCCATATCTTTAATATTATGTATATATTTAAAGGTATAGGCAAAACATAATACCTTTATCGTATCTGGAAAAATTTTCCTACCTTGATAACTTTTGAATATCTCTGACCAATCAACATTCATAGAATTTTAAAAACTGTTTGAGGTAGGCCGAAAGAAAATTGTATATGACATCATCAGGCTTCAGCTCTGTAGAATTATATTCAGAAGGAACTTAGAGGTTTCCATTTATCTGAGTGTCTGTAGGCAAAAAAAAAAAAAAAAAAAAAAAAACCTCTTTGTCTTTTAAAGCCATCAAAAAGCAGGCAGGCTGGTTTTAGCCCCACCCCACTGCAGGCCTCTAAACGATACTCTTAGCATCCCCAGGGGATGAGGGGAAAGAGGCAGGCCTTTGGCACCTTTATCCATTCATTGCCCCATGAGGTCGGAGCTGGGGACCCATTTCTCTGCCCTACAGACTTCCAACCCTCCATCACGCCACCGCATTCCCATGCCACAGTCCCAGGGAGAGGGCAGGGTGGCTTTCTACCTCAAACCCCCTACTTTGAAACTTCTGAGGGGGACATGAGAAGGGAGCAGGCAGGAGGCACTGCACCCACCTCCCATGTGCCTCCCTCTGGGTCGGAGGGACCTGGGACCCCGGCGCCCTCCCTAGCCATTTACTTTCCAGCCAGGACTGTCTTCTGTTTCTCAGACCTCCAAGCCTGACCTCCTGACATAAGCACAGTGCCCTGAGCGCTGGGTCCTGACTTCTGTTGCATAATCCTTGGCCAAAGGATCTCATTCACTTCAATTTCTGATTTGCCACAATGGGCAGAGGACTCCCCTGGAATCTCAGATTGACAAAACGAACAAATATAGGACTAGGATAAGCAGCAAGATTCAAAGAGCAGAGCAGAGAGGAGCAACTTGGGGCAGGACACCTCCAGCACTGGCAGCTGGAATCCAGGCAGAAAGCCAGTGAGCATGGAGCACAGGCTGCTCCTGGAAGCCACAGAGCAACAGGCAAGGCGGGTCAGGGGAGAAGGCTATCTGTCCATACATTGCCGGGCCTTCCGGGTTCCAACAGAGCCAGAGACCTTCAGTGAATCAGCCATCCACCAGTGGTGGGGAAGAAGAAGAGGGAACATTACATAGAGGGGATTTCTTACCAGTCTTCATGTTTGGGCTACCAGATGTTGGGTACTGAGGGAGAGAGAGAGAGTCACAGGTCCCTGGCTCCCTGCGTTTGAGCCTGTCTCACTGGCCAGCAGGAGACAGGCCCCATGGGGAAAGATGAATGTACAGCCGGAGCCCCACCTACACTCACAGCTGGGAGAAGTGTCCGAGCAAAACTCAAAACTTTATTCCAGTATCCAACATAATATACAACCCAAGGATGCATTGTATTGCCTTAACTCTTTCACAAGGGGGCTCAGGAAACAGGAACACAGCCAAGGGAACTCAGCCAGCAAAGCTTATTAGAACTTCTATCACCTTTGCCTCAGGGGACACAGGTGTGCTAGGATTAAAGGTGTGTGCCCCCATGCCCAGCTTCTTTCTAAAACTTAGTTCATGGTTACTAAAACTTATTCAGCCATGCTGAGGCACAACAGGGGATAACAACTCATTGTTGGCCCACCAAATAATTTATGGACAATAAAAAATATATAAAAAATGGCAAAGGATAGAAGACAAATATAGCTATGTGTGCTTGAAGCAGTATTCCTTCCTTCAAAGTCCTCTGCATGACCTCACTGCCTTTCTGCTCCTTCATAACTACCTCACTTACCTAAGCCCAAATCCAAGAGTTGATGCTTGCTGAGGTGAAGTTGTGAATTCCATAGGACTGGCCTAGCCCTAGCTTTCTGATAAAAGACAGGAAGTGCCTACTTAAATAAACTTCCTTTGACTATCACTACATCCAGAGAAAATGTATACACCATCTTGAAAAATTACCTGAAATTATTAAAAAAAATAAGCAGGCAAATACTAGAAGGTAGTCATCACTTGGAAGTAGGCAAATAAATTTTACTATTTTTTGCCTAAGAATAAATTGCCATACATACCACTACAGACCTAGGGGTGAGATGAAGCTTAATTGAAGATATAAAATTTGTAGTCTTATTTGAAAACTGAAAGGGAGAGGAGGAGCAATTCCAGCAACTGCAAAGTGAGGAGGGATATATCAGGAAAAGCCAAACAGAATTCTAACTGATGATGCACTCATGTGAAGGCTAGGAGTGGGACAGATGCCTAGCAATCAGCTCAGGTTCAAAGAACTAATCATGTTTTAGCAGCTGAGTAGAGAGCTGTTTTATTTGACTACAACTCATTTAACTTGCCTATTCCTTCCCTCTGTGTGTGTGTGTGTGTACCTGTCTGTCTGTCTGTCTGTCTGTCTGTCTGTCTTTTTGTTTGTATGTATCCTCTGAAACATACACAAGTTCTTCTATATACAACGGTGTGAGCAGGTAGAAGTGAGGTAATTTTTAAATATTAGAGTATTCATTTATTTATTTTCTAATAATGTGTGTTTTGATAGGCATAATGCCTATCAAAGCAGTCATCAGGAAGACTGCTTTGAAGAGATTTGAGAATTTCCTTAAATGTCAGTTCAACTTTAGGGCTTAATGCTTTCAGGCGGTGGAGCTAAGGGCATGGCAGGATTATCATGTTGGTCACTATGACATTCTTCTCCTATACATGTCCTTGACCTTTATTTCATATATATAAAGATAGCAGAGGTCAAAGAGTGGCTTTTTAGTATGCACAGTGAAAAAAATAATATTTCTAAAGAAAGGGCAAATCTATTTGAAGTCCAGCAATAACTCTGCCTAATCTTCAAAAGAATATTGTCAAAACTCCTACTGTGTTAAATCCCTAAATGATGGGATTTGGAATTTCCACTATTAGTTTATTTTATTTGTGCAGAAATAGACAATGAACCAAATGGATACCCAATAATACATGAAAATGTTTGCTTAGGAGAGTTAAGTCTAGTTCCCTATTCAAAACCAATATATGATTTTTCAAGTTCAACCATTAGCAAAAAAATGTTAAGTTTTGCAGGGAAAGGCATCCTGCCCAAAATGAGATCTTATACACAGCTAGTGGATCAAAGTCTACGTGGGGTGGTGCACTTAAAGTTTTAGTCTCCCAGCCAATCATACCCTTTCATATATAGACTTCAGATATGATTGGCTTTAGGACCCTGGAGGATACAGAATCTATGGCTACTAAACCATTTACATCTATAATCAGTGTATATCTTCCTGTGTACTTTAATCATCTCATGTGAGGGAAATATATAAATAATTATTATACTGAATTTTTGAGAAACAATGAGAAAGGGAAACTTTCTTTACATGTTTAGTATAGGTGACAATGCCCACCCAAAACACACACACACACACACACACACACACACACACACACACACACACACACACATTTTCAATCCAAGATAAATTGAATCCACAGAAGCAATATACTCCAGTCTATGTGATTGTCAGAGCTTTCTGTTTGGGGATCCCTCTATAGTGTTATAGTCTGGATCTACACTGTTCTCCCGGACTCTCATTTACAAATCCAGAAGCGATGTGTTCCAGGATCCCCAGGGATTATACAATCTGTGAATACTCAGTGAATGTTTGTTTAAAATGACTTTGGTGTCACCTATATATTACCTCTGCCCATCTTACTGTATACTTCACATCATATCTAAATTACTTATGGTACTTGGTACAAGGTAAGTATACTGCCCCATGGGAGAAAATGGAGCAAGAGGATTGGGCACTTTCTGGAGCTTTAGGCACTTGCTTAAATTCTCACTGTATGACATTTCATTTTGGGATTCCTATATTAATTAGTTAGTTACTCTGCCACATGAGACCATTTAGCTCTCTCCAATCTCAGTTGAGTCCCTGAGAAGAGTACATTTTTTTCCTTTTCTAAAACATCAGCAAGAATCATATGCTTAAGATCACTGAACCCACCAAGCAAGCATGCCTGATACTCAGTAAGCAAAGTTTTAATAAATTTGCTCCAAAATATTTTATTAACAAATGTTTTATATAAACAAAAAGAAAATGATATGTCACAATAAGTAAAATGTTGCAAGCACATGTACGGCTGTGGTTTCTAATTTCTCTACAAATTAATCATCCACAATGGAGTAAAGAGTTAGAAACTTTATTCATATATTTTTGAGATATTTGAAAGTAAAACAGAACATGGTGCCATATTTAATGGCAAAGAAAGCACATAATAAAATAGATTTTTAAAAATTACAAATGGAAATCTATACATCAAGATATTTTAAGGCCTTCCCATGTGCACAGCACTATGTAGAAGAGAAACCATTGAGAAAATAACATTACATCAGGTGTTACAAGTCTGACCCATCTCGGCTTGCAGGATCATCTCTTTTTTTCTCAAGGAGAAAGTGTCAATCAGGTTGAAGAGAGCCATGGGTGTCACCAGGGAGACATACCGTTCTTTGTCCATGCCATGCTTATCTACTAGCACTGTGCTGAAGGAGTAGAGGGGGATTCGCAGTAACAGCCTGGGATAGACAGAGAGAAGAGAAGGCTATGTTAAATTCCAACTCTCAGGGCTTCTGGAAGGACAACCAGCCCTCTGATGATGCTGTGTGATGAGAAAGGCTTGGTGCCATGATGAGATGATTCATCCTTTGGGGTCCTGCTATTCAAAATGTGGTCCTTGGACCAGCAGCATCATATGAGAACTTGCTTGGAAACGAACTTGTTCATGCCTGAACCCACACTACCAAATTAGTATCACCATTATTAGCAATATCTCCAGATGATGTGTGTAGAAGAAAAGGTGAGAGACTTTTGCTTTAGATTAAAGTCAGGAGGACTGAAGACTTGCTGTAGTATTATACAAAAACAGATTGCGGTAAAAAATTTTAGAACAAGTCTAACAGATTTGGGGAGCAATGAACTAGTAAGTCTAAGTTTGTTGACTAGTTTTGTAATATCAGTGATTATCAGCATGGGGGATTTTACCCTTCAGGGGCCATTTGGCCATGACTGGACACAGTTTGGCTTGTCATATGGGGAAGTGGGATGGAGGTGCTACTGATATCTAATGGGTAAATGCCAGAGATGATGATAAACACCCTACAATACACAAGACAGCCTCCTCACCAAACATACAGCCTCAAATGTCAAAAGGGCCAACATTGAAGAATCCAGGATGAAGTAAACTTGATGGAAATCATTTTACAAAGTTTAAAATTATGGCTTATCCAATGGCCAGTTCAGGACTGCAGAGTTAGAAGGGAATAAGTTTGTTTGCCACCTCAGATATTCTTGTTTGTTTATAATTTATACCTCAAATAATTCTAAAAAATAGCCTTACATGATTTCAAGTGTTTGTTTTTTAACTCTACTACTCATGAATTTAATCTGTCTAAATATTTTACATCAATAACAACCTCTTTTAAGTGAGAATAACCAGAGAAAGCAAAAAAAAAATAGATAAGCTGGGTCCAATAAAATAGTGAGCCCATGCATTCTTTTCTGTTTTTTTTTCCTCCACTTGAGATAACTTGAGATTTTGTGAGGCAGAATATACACTGCCATCTGAATTTAAAATGATTTTTCTCACACAAATGGAAAAGGATAGTTTATATTTTATCTCAGTGGGAAGCTAAATCGCTAATCCATTTCTAGTGAATGGAAGCTTAAAAAAGATGGCATTACACTGCCTCCATCAGGTGTCCTGTGGAGCTAAGAGGCAATCTCCAGAGTACATTATTTAGCAAGCTGCATTAATGAGTTTGAACATGTGAATGTGAACCATGTAAGAAGGAAAAGCGCAAGTAAACAAGGTGGGAATAGAAAAGGTTGATTAATGTGCATTTTTACAAGGAAAGGCATCCCAGTTTCTGGGAGGAAGTCCTAACACAAGATCATTCTAAGAAAGTGGAGAAACGGGAAAGTAAACAGGTCTGGAGGGAGAAAAGGCCCAAGTGACATGCTAGCTGAAGCTAGTGTGTAGAATAACTGGATGAGACACTGCATCACGTAGTTTTATAGTATTAATGAGGCCAAATGATACCATACTCAGGTCTACTATACACATTCCTCCAGTGAGCCTTGTGTTGATTGACACAGCATATAAAGAGGGGAAAAATGCCATGGAAAAAGATGAGTAGTCACATCAGCAACAGGGATACTAATGGATCCCACTGCAGCTGAGAGACCACAGAAATCTCAGGGATGGATGATAGGGTATCTCACAGACCATGGGTCATGGGAGGAGATGTGGAGCCAGAAGTATATCTGAGATACACATTGGATGTCATCAGATTGGAAGAAGTGTAATGGGTCAGGCAGCTCCATAGACCCCTCCCCTTGAGTGGGAGGTGTCTAGCCAGAGCCCAAACCTAGGTGCTAAAACTGATTGGTCAGGTATGAACAAATCAGCTGTCTCTCTGACTCACCTGGGGGAACTTAAAAATTAACTCCCTAGGCAAAAGGTTCTCTTCCCCACATAACAGGCCAGCAGAAGAACTGCTGAATTTCCAGCCTTAGAAAGGTAAGGTCTTCCCCACCCCAGCCTGTAATGGCTGGGGTAAGGGAAGGCTCCAGATTTTTCACACATGAACCTTTCCTTCTCATGATGGGAACCCTCTGATATCTTTTCTTCTGCTGCTTGTTTAGCTGAACAGCATAAGTTCTATTAAACTCCACGTTTTTCTCCCCACACTGGTGGATGGAGAACTCTTTAACAACCCATGCTCCCTTAAATAATAAAGTCTCATACTAGACCTTAATATCTTGTTGTCTATGATTTTAATTATTTAACTTTGTAGATAAGAATTAGGGTACTCCTTAAATTTTGGGGTGCATTGGAATTTTTGCTGGGCATTATCTAAATTCTAACCCCCAGCTCACCCCACTACAGAAGTTCTTCCTAAGGCACCATCCAAGAAAGTCTGTAGACTCAAGAGGCATTCACTCTCCCCCACACACACCAAAAAAAAAAAAAAGAAAGAAAGAAAAGCTCTCAGCTGCTTTCTCAACTCATAGCCCTCAATTCCATGGAGTATTTCCGCAATCCCATTGAGGAGGGTTCTCAGTGGAATAGGGACAGGGAGGCAGAAAATGAGGGATACTAACACAAGACTTACACATACAGAGTTCTACTTATCAATAAAAATAAATAAAAGTTTTTTTTAAAGAAAGTTGTTAGACTCAAAGAATAATGTCAGCATTAAAATCATGGCCTCCTTTACTGCTTGTCATCTTTAGAAATGATAGAAAATTGCTCTGGGGACATGACTTAGCTTATGCATTCAGATGGAAAAGAAATGAGGGCAAGAAAGAAGGCAGATAGTAACCTTGAAATACCAGGCAACTTCTCTTTTTTGCTGATCATTTTCTGTGATGGTTAAGTTTTGTTGTCAACTTGACCTTTCAAGTAATCTTGGGTGGATCTCTGAGGATGCTCACAGGAAGGCAGCCTCTCAGTAGGGGGCAGGATGTAAAGAAGCTCAAAGAAGCTAGAAATAAACATCCTTTCCTGTATGGGCAGTGCAAGATGGAAATTCCAGAGATTCAGGAAGCCATTAAGTCTGGGATAGGGTTGCAAGACCCCACCCTAAACCTATATACAGGGGAAGAAATTCTCTCCTTGCCCCTCCTGCCTGTTTTGCTGCTCTGTATCATGTTGGTGATGGGTTTTTCTCTCTGCTCAGACCTGTGAAAGAGGACCAGCCTCTTTCACTTTTATGAGACTTCCCTTGGATCTATAGCTTAAATAAATTGCTTCCTCCTATAAACTGTGCCTAGTTTAAAGATTCATCCCAGCGGCGTGTGGCTAAATATGACACTTTCAAATTAGCATTATCATGGCCTCAGAATGATTAAACATAGCATTTTAACTAGAAAAGAAAAATTTCAGATTATCTATGCATTCTGATTCTTTTTCCCTTATTTCCATTTTCTACTAATGTCATCGTTTTTCCTGCATGCTAGGTACCAGGCTGGAATTCAAAGGGGGAAATGGATAAGGTCTCCATGCCTCACTGTAGTGGCTGATAGAACATGTAGCCCATCACTAAATCTGAATGATAATGACTGTGGGACTATCCTTCAGCTCCATGATCATGAGTGAACTTCTTCTTAAACGATGGTTGGTAAAATTTCTGTTTCAAAACTGGAAAGCTGTAATAAAACACTAGGCCAGTAGTTTTCATATTATTGACCCTTGGGGACTTGCTAAAACTGCAAGAACAACTAAATGCAAAACTGTGTGTATGTGTG
>PVHP010032070.1:0-20174 GCA_004024765.1 Zapus hudsonius | reverse complement strand
GAGGAAAAGCAGAGAACCCCAGAGCAAGAGGAGTCACAGAGTGACTCCAGTTGCCTGCAACATCACTGGGTAATCTTTTCACACAGAAAAGGGGAAATGGTGCACAGAAAATAAGAAGAAAAACTACTGGACAGGTTAAAACTTGGTACTTGTGTTACTGCCCTTGACTTGAGTTTGGCTTATGTGATTGGCTGAGTCTCAGCTACTTATTCTAAGAGTAAGTTAGTCTGTTCACTGCATAATGAGAAAGGTTTGAGTCCAAACTTACAATATGTTCTGAGGCAACTTTAGGCCACTCTTGATTAAATTTAGCATATCCTTTTGTGTCGATAGTCTGTGACTGGAGCTCTTCCAGACACAGACAGAAACCAAGCTCTCTCTATCCATGGCAGACTTCTGAGGTATGCATTTGGTAAGTGCCCACATTATGTTCCTCCATTCAGTGAATTGTTCAATATCACGTTATCTGATACATCTTTATTATGCTTTTGGATAGACCTATAAACATTCTTATAAAATCAAGCCCATATTTCAAATAAAGTATTATCTGAAAACCACAAAACGCTCCCTCAATGCATTAATATGGATAGACGATGCCTAGAAACATAGAGTCTATTTTTTATTAACCATGAATTTAAATACGTTTAAAGCTTTGCACATTCATGCAGTTCATAGAAATGCAAAAGTATTCAGGTATTTCTGAATCTAATGTGCAATTGTGTGATCATTTTTGAACATTTATTTAAATTTCCCATCACCCTTCAAAGTAAATGCCATACTGAACATTCATTATGACTGAATGTACAGTACCTCAGAAATAAACCTCTGCCATTCTACCATCATATTTCAATGGTTTACCCTGAGATTTTTAATAATAAATACCCTGAGATTTTTAATACTAAAAGGCAAGTCTACACATATATCTTGGGATATTTTGTTGTCAGCTGGAAATTGTAATGTGGTTCCCAGCTCTGTGGTTCTAAGTTTTATTGTCTCACTGAAAAGAAATTATAAAGCAATGATACTTGCCAGATCCTTATAAGGCTATACATTTCAGTCACATTAAATTTGACATGAAAGTTTAAAGTCAAATAATAAAACATCCCAAGGTTAAGAAAATCGTTTGCAAAAAGCAACATTAGAAAAAAAATTACATGAATTATAGAAGTTTAATATTTTCTTCAGTTTGTTATCTTCTTCAGGAATTAGAGAAACTCCAGGAACTAATTCGTATCCTAGTTTTTGGCATAATCTTGAGAGAAACTTCATGAAACTGTTTATTCACATGTTTTTATTGAAATCTCACTATATAGCATAGGCTGTCCAGGAGCTCATTATGCAGCCCAGGCTGACCTCAAACTCATGGCAGTCCTCCTCATCAGAGGTTACATAGTACAGCCTCCATACCCTGCTCTAGTTTCTCTCAAGAAATATATGTACAATTTGGAATAGACTTTTATATGATCCATTTAAAGTAGTTGTGAAAAGCAGAGAATGAAGACCAAAAGACTTTTGAATCAGCTTATTTTCTCAATAAATATAAATGTAATTTAAGATTATGATAGAACCCTAAAATGTTCACTCATGTGAATATACAAAATAGATAAATGCTGGGTAAATCTAGAACTCCCTTCCAAAAGGACCTGGTATTAAATGGGAAATTATTCTTCTAAATGCTTAGGATATATTTTTTTTTAAAAATGATTCAAACTGGCATTATTTCTGGCTGGACCTGAACCATAAAAATTTACCAAAGAACACTTACCAGTCAAAACTATAGGGAATTAGTTTAGGAAGTTTTAGTATTGCAACAAAATAATATTATACCATTGCATTGCTGTGATATTACCTATGGTATAAGCAGGAAAAATAATCTTGACAACTGTACTTACTTTATAATTTTTATCCTTTTGTCTATTATAGGCCGTTTTCAGTATTTCTTTTATTTTTAACCTTGAAAGATGTCTTCCAGATGGTTTGATTTAATTCATATATAAATCCCACTTTGGACTATCTGAAGTATTTAGGTTAAGTTGTCAATGTTTGTTTTTTTTTTACTTGTTTCTTTTCTTTTGTTTTTATTATATTATTATTTTCTTCATTTTTTCCAGTTAAACATTCAATAAAGACATTTGTAAAACCAAAAGTATGTGATTTTGTACCTTAAGACATGCAACACATTACTGACTGTAGGCAATCTCATGATTGGGGCTTCTCATGAGAATATAAATCCTGGGAAACTTCAGGGAATGAAACTGAATTGGCATTGGGAACATCTGCCCCATGATTCCTGTGTGTCCCAGACAGGGCCTATTCTTTCAGTGGAGAAAATGCAATGAAGTAATACTTGAGCAAACCCATTGTAGTTGACTGGCAATTTTTGACAATTAGCACAAGAAAGAGAAGAGTGAATTTTGACAGCTCCTGCAATTTTGTTTGTTATTTGTAAACCTAGCTAATAAACATATGTGCTTAAAAATAATGATTAAAGCCAGGCATGGTGGTGCATGCCTTTAAGCCCAGCACTAAGGAGGCAGAAGTAGTAGGATTGCCATGAGGTCAAGGCCACCCTAAGACTGCATAGTGAATTCCAGGTCTGCCTGGGCTAGAGTGAGATCCTTCCTCAGAAAACAAAAGCAAAGCAATAACAATAATAATAACAATAATAATGATAATAATAATGAGTCAAAGCAAATACATAGCTGTATAATTTCAATGGCTCAACTGAAATAATTTTACCTGACAAAGCAAATAAAAATGAGGAGATGCTACTGAAATCATTGCATGTGGGGTTGGGGAGATGGCTCTGCTGGTAAGAGCATTGCTCTGCAAACAGGAGGGCCTGAGTAAAACTGAGTTTTATTGGCAGCATCCACATAAGTAGCTGGGAATGGCTATGCACTTCTGTAACTCCAGTTCTGACTAAATTAATAATAATAATAATAATAATAATAATAATAATAATAATAAAATCAGCAAAACAGCAGCTCTGAGTGAGGAAGAGACTGACTCCAGACAACAGGCAGATGAGTAAAAAGAGAAGGCCCCCAGCGTTCTCCTCTGGCCTTCACATATGTGTATACACAATGTGGCACTTCCACACGTGTGTATATTCACAAACATTACATCCCACACCATGCCATGTACTACACACATGCACGTGCACACACACACACATGCACATGCACACATACACAAACATACACATACATGCACACACATAAACACACACAGGCACACACAATAAATAGATATAATTAAAATTCATATAAATTGAGAATTTTTTCCTACATATTTTATAGAGAAGTATGCTTTTACATTTAAGTTATTAAAATATAAATTAATTTGTTATTTGTTATTCTTTTTTCTTGAATCTTTGAGGAGATATCTGTTTCCATGGCTGCTTTGTCAAGTCAAACACTATTTTGTCTTTCAAGCCATGCTGATGTGGGCAGAAGATGCATAAGGTAGCTGGCCTCCTTGGTTTCCATGGAAAGTGGTGAAATAGTCCTTCTGCAATTTTCAAAGCATGCCAGTTTCTGGAGTCAGTGATATCAATGATGTCTCCCTCTTGTTGTCAACTCCTGGTCATTCATTCTCCCCAGTCATTGAAGGGGTGCTCAACTCAGATTAGCTCTCCATATTTGCCTATAACCTTCCTAAACTCTGAAAATGTTTCCTTGCCATCCATTCAGCATCTTCCTCATTTTGACAAACCTGGGGCTTGAACCTACCTCTGGAGTCTTAATATCAATGTCCCTTTCTCTGACTATTATCAGATATTTTCAGGTTCCCATTAATATAATGTTTTTACATCATTAAAATAATTATTGACTTGATGACATTTCTATATCTATCATCATTCTTCTATGAAGAGTTATCCAGTATTGACATATTTATCCATTATTCTAATCATGATGTGCAGATTACCTTCAACGTTTTCTCTTCTCCTCACTTTGCTTTGCATCTTTTTGTGTCATTTTGACTTTAACCACATACATATTTTTTGATGTTTAGAAAAAAATAGTGAAATTTTTGTATGAAAAATATTTCTTTAATGACATTTTCTCAAGCAGATATTTTGTAAGAAGTTATAACTATTTACTTATATACTTATATTACTTATATTTGCTGTAAAGTATAACAGGATTGAGGAGAAAATTCTCAAAGAAGTAAATACAAATGGCCAATAAACATCAAAAAGATGTTCAACATCTTTAGCCATCAGGGTAATGGAAATTAAAACAAATTTGAGACTTCATCTCACTCAAGTAAGAATGGATATCATCAAAAAAAAATCAATGGACCATAAAGGCTGGCTGGAATGTGGAGAACGAAGAACTTTCCTCCAATGTTAGTGGGGGTGCAAACTTGTACAACCACTATGAAAACAAACATGGAAGGTTCTCATGGATCTAAAGTAGATCTATTATTTGATCCAGCTATTCCATGGCTGGGTATTTACCCTAAGTACTCTACTCTATAATATAGAAATATTTGCTCAGCTGTCTTTTATGCTACTGTGTTCACAATATCTAAGAAATGAATCAGCTCAGCTGCCCCTTGACTAATGAGTCAATAATGAAGATGTAGTACATATACACAATATAATTCTACTCAGTGATAAGAAAAATGAAATTATGAAATTTCAGGAAAATGGATGGATCTGGAAAAATTATTTTAAGTGAAGTTATCTTGCCTCAAAAAGACAAATGTTGCAGGTTGTCTCCCATATGCCAATCGACACATAGAATAGTTTGATTTGCTCATAAATTGTAGAAAACATCAGTAATGCCTGGGACAGACAGAAGAATGAAGCTTGCAAAGAGCAGAAGCATGGGGCAATCAGAGAGGGAAGCAGAAAGTCAATTAGAGGGACAGAATATGGGGAGGGGAATAGGTCTGGGGGAGATACACAAAACCAGTGATGACATGTCATAGTACCATAGAAACCCACCTTTGGGTGACTAATTAAAAATATGACACAGAGATAATAATATCAATTATCAATATACTCCTATATTAATATTATCAATTAAAAATCTCTATCCACCATCCAATTTTATTCACTGGCCATAATGGTCACATTTTAAATCATTCTAGCCAAGCTATTTGAGGCTTTAAGACATCCTTTTGTCTTTTTCCATGTTTACTTCATTCATCCTTATTGGTATGTACACATCTTTTTTTTGCAGAAATTTTTTTTCTGACTATCCTAACAAAATCTTCTCTATTTTCTTTTAAAGTACATTTAAGTTATTTTATCAAGCATTTTGTTTCCATTTATGAAAGTAAGAAAGTAAAAAATTGTTTTTTGTTTTCCTCTTTATCTAAGGAGCTAGAAATAAGGATTGTCAATACAAGACCAACATTATACATTCATCCTGAATGATATGGTTAACAACTGAAGGTTTTATAACTTAAAAATGCGACCTTGATAATTGTATTAGTTCAGGCTCTCAATAGGAGCAGAACTCTCTCTCTCTCCCTCCCTCCCCCTCTCTCTCTCTCACACACACACATACACACACACGACATTTATACCATTTATACCCATAGAGATGATAGATGAATGTATCGTTAAATAGATAGATTCACCCACATGACCAACCCCTAGGCTGCCACTGTACTTTCTTCTATTTATTCAAGTACCTGGCTACAAGGTGATTAGTTTATACTTTAAGTTCCACTGAAGGTAAAGAACAAAAGAACAAACACATTTTGAATTTCCTGAGAGAACTTTATAACACATTTACTCTACTCTTCTAATTATAGGTCACAATTATAACAAACGTGCAATTTAGTTAAGCTGTCATATTATAAGAGCTTGATTTTCTCTAAGTTACCCAGATGTATTGACAAAAAGCTTGTGAGAGGAATGTGAAGAAAGATAATTGTGGCAGTGCAGAGTGGAAATCAATTATTTATATTACTTGCAGAGGAGCAGGTCAGATGTGAATTAGACTCATTATTTTTCTCCTTCCCTGAGGCCTCCACAAGTAAGTTTTCATTGATTCACACTTTCAAGTCACAAATGCTTCATTTAGTTATTTGCTCAACTTCTCACCTTATGTAAACCAAGTTTATGAAGAGTATATCTACAAAACTGGTAAACCACAGAATGATTATCTCATCTTCCTAGCTGAGGCATCCATTGTGTAGGATGCCTTCATTTCTCTCTGGTGAACCCCGAGTGGTGTGCTTCACCAAACAACCTTAGGACAATTGAGAAAGTCAACAATTTTATTGTTTCTTTATATTATGATTCAGATGAATAAAAAAATCCACTGACTATGCATGATAATTAGAATATGTAAATGAATGAGAGACTATAAAAAATGTCACAAAAAAGAAGAGATTCAATAGAAAAACATTTCAGATTTAGAAGACCCTGATTTAAGAGAGAGGTGTTTCTCAACAACAAAAGTCTATTGGGGGTGTGAGATGGTTAACCCAATGTTGTCAAGTTTGCTGTTAATTTTGACAAGATCCTTGATTATGATAAAATTTTATGTTCTTAAAATCTCTACTCCCAGGTGTCATTGAATTATGAAAAATAAAGAAATACTAACACTCTGGAACACATCAAACATCATCTGCTTCAAAGAAATTGACTGTTATATTTGTAGTTAGAAAAGATGATTTGAAAATGTATCTTGGATGGTATTGCTTACTAAAAGCTCATGCTTGAATATCACTGCATGTTGCCTAGTGCTTGGAGCTTCTCTCTGGCACATCAAAGAAAGAATAGTCTAGACATGAAATAGCCTCTTTCACTTCAGGAGACACATCCTTTTATATTGTTGGATGGAGAAAGCTAACAGTGAAATGGAATTTTGGAATTCAGGAAAAGTTTATGAGGAACTCCAACCTTTGGGGTTTTTCCTATTTTTAACAAAGTGCATTGAAATAGCTTGAGAAGGATAGATACAAATGATTATGTTTATTGAGGGGAGTGCATGAATCAAGGGTGGTGCTGGATCAGGAGTGTACAGCCACAGGAACATGGGTCATGGGAGCCCATGGAGGAAACTAAACTTGACAGTGGTGGAAAACTGTCAAGAAGGTTTTTCCACGGAGCAAAAGGATGTAAGGTTTTTGTCTTCGCATTAGGAAAAAAGCTAAAAGATCAGTTAGTAAGGGCTATCTCCCCCATCCCAGCCCCAAGGGGCTAGGACTTACCAAAGGGCTTACCAAAACAGAGACCTGAAGGTTCAGGTGTCAAAAGAGAAGAGCCAAGAAGTCCTTGCCCATTCAGCAAGCCCCTCATTATAGCTTGCTTATTGGGGTGGACTATACCCTCAGGCTCAGGTGAGGTCTGAGACAGAGCTGATTGGTTGGGACTCAGGGGGCTGGCCCAAAAAGAGGCCAGAATACTTGAGTAAATGGTCTGTCTCTGAGGAATGAGAGGGGATCACATAGTGAATTCCAGCTGTACTGAAGCAGGTGGTGTAATAACTCTTGGTACCCACTTGGGACCTCCCTTAGCTGACTATCTATGTAAATAAATAAATAAATAAATAAATAAATAAATAAATAAATAAATAAATAAATAAATAAACAATCAATTACCTTGCTACTTACTATTTCTACCTCAATAGGACTGAAACATAAAAATAATTTTAACTAAGAAAAGAACCAAATCCTTCTGTAACTGTGTCCAAAGTTACATATGTATTGAGAAAGGAGGAGTAAGAACTCTAGAGGGAGAGAGAGAGGGGCTGCATTTCAGAGAGGTAACATGTAGGAGAAAATGAGCTTCTTTATTTCCCAGCCCTGGAAAAACAGCATCTTCCTCTGTTGCTTATTCACAGCAAATGTCTGTGCTTTTATCGTGTTGTGATTGTTCTTTATCCTGTTAGGAGGCAGTAAGTACAATAACAACTTAAGCCCAGTTGTAGAACCAGATGTCCCCTTCAGCAGCTGAGGTGGTTCAAGCTGAAGGAAACCCTGGGCTTCAAGGGCAGGGTAGGGAGCTGATGACTGCAGACTGCTCCTGAGCCACAAGCTAGAAGGGAAACTTCTGCACAAGTCTGCTCGTGTCCTCCATAAAAGAGCATTAATGATAACTCAGGGGTAGAGCGGATACAACTCCTGGGGTAAATCGGATACTATTCAACTTTAAAGCCATGGGTGGAATGAGCCTAGAGACGGGATGGAGTAAAAATTGGGAAAGTGTGTGTGTGTGTGTGTGTGTGTGTGTGTGTGTGTGTGTGTGTGTGTGACTGTAAATTTTTTGTGTTGAAGGAGATGAACTGGAGGATAGAGTCAATGCTAGTGTTGTGCTGGATTCTTCTGGTGGTGGTTCCCAGAGCCCTGGGTGTTCAATGGTGCTGGTGCCAAAGGCATCACTTAAAAGGCTCCTAAGTGAAAAGTGTGCGCTCACCTTCTTCCTCTGTTCCCACAGGAGGAAAATGACAGAAAGGTAGCTCCTAAGTCGGGTAAGTACAGCTTTAAGGATGGTGTGGCTTCCTCCACTGGTTCTCAGTTCTCCAGCTACAGGTTAAGTGCTTAATCTGATACCTTAATAGTAAAGAAGAACACATTATTTTCTGCTGTTATTGAGAAAAGATTTTTATAGAAATGTGAAATTGTAGCAATTGGGAAAAGCAGAAAAAGATTTAATAATTTTCCTTTTATATTCCAGATGGTATCTTTAAACAATTTTACTTCTGTCATTTTGAAGTTTACCTAGGATGTAATATATATATATATATATATATATATATATGTGTGTGTGTGTGTGTGTGTGTGTGTGTGTGTGTGTGTGTATTTATGATATAAGTTTGAAGTATTCCATGGATATTGATGCAATATTAACTCATTAATAGATTTTTACTTGAAATCCTATTTCTCTTTATATGCTAAAATTAGTAATCTCAAATTATGTGTACTGTAAATATTTGCTACTTATCCTTCAGACTTTTTATTGTGTTTCCTTTCTGTCCTTATTACACATAGAATAAGTAACATGTATAAATTTAAGCAATTATCAATGTAAGTAAATGATAAATCACCCTATTTGAAATTTGCTTTACTTTTTTAGAGAAAGTGATTTTTTTCCCTTCCGTTTCAGAAATGACAGCTCTGATGTAGTCTCTGATTAACTGTTTTCAGTCTTCCAACACTCTTGGAGTCCTTCTAGATCAATACTCCTTTGGTCCTACATAAACAGTGAGCTTTTAAAATAATGTCAGTGAATTTAACAGAGTCACAGACTATTTTATTCTTGACCTAAGTTAGACATACCTATTCATATTTTAAGCATGGTTATTTGAATTATACATATCAGATCAATTTATTCATGTTCAGTGAATGATGTAATTTCATAAAAATAAAATCCTTACATGATTTGAAAATTAAGCATCAATTATTTATAGTGAGTTTGAATGCACTTGTTTTATAGTGAGTTTTAAACTCTTTGCCAAAGTATTTGAACTATCTTACATTTTTTTGTATTTAATGATTTCCCTGCTAAATGAAAAATATGTTTAAGATAATTCAGATGGGGAAATCCTCCTTTTAAATTAGGTTGAAAACTTAATTTATATTAAGATAAACCCAATTTAGAACATATGTTTAAAACTTTTTTTACCATTAATGCAATGATTAGTTACTTTTTATGTTTCTGTCATTTGTTTACATTAATGAAACATTGATGAAGACTACATGCATGCAAATATAGAAACACCCCATATACATATATGCACACATGAACATTTTAACAAATCTTCCCTGTTAAAGGGAGTCATTAGACAATGATATAGGAATAAGTCGAGGCAGCACAAGAAATAAAAAAATGCAATAAAAGCAGCAGAATTTGCTATGTCATTCTGCCAAGGAAGACCTTAATCACTAAATTATGTGTGCTTTATTTATTTTTCAGTAATATGGTTCATCAACTAGATCTTCTTTAATGATTCAAATCACAATCTGAAGGCTCCTTAGCAGTCTTTCTCCCCATTGACACTCAGAAATCATTTATCAATTGTGATATCTGCACACTGAATCATTTAATTTGAAATATAGCCATATAGAGAATAACTGTAGAATCATTTTCACAGTTTGTATCTCTTGGTCTTATCACTGTGTACATTATAATTCATTTGAGGCAGAGATTTTTTCTGAAACAGACATTAAAATTACAGAAGCAGGATGCAAGTGGGTTTCAAGTTTCTTTGGCGTTTAGTATTTTAAATAATTTTCTCCCATCTAAAAAGACCACAAACAGGCAATCCTTCCTCCTACCCACAATTCTCTTCTCAATACACTTCCTCATGTGCACTTTCATTTGTCTTGGTCCTACTTTCATTCATAAATGCACTGGCTGCTCACAGCCTAGGACAAGCAAGGCTGGCTTTGCAGAAGCATCTTCTGGAAATATTTGTCTGTATCCTGCTGGGGAGCGCACTGTCCTTCAAATGCCAGTTGAAGGCACTGTCGCTGCTTCTTTCCACATGGTTTACTCATCAGCAATTTTCCTGACTCTTTAAACATCATTTTCCAGTATATCATTTATGTCCTCAAACATCTACAAGGCTCTCATACTTTACTTAACAATAGATGGTTGCTAAGTATTAAAAAATATATTTCTAGCATGCTACTGTAGATCTTGTGTGATGGATGAGCTGCTCCATATTCCTCTCCTTCTGGATGGTCTTATGGCCACACTTTATTACTTTTATTTCACACAATTCAAAAATTTCAAGTGCTTGTTATACAGTAATCATTTTTCAGGTCTCTAGTCCCAGGCCATATATATATTTTTTTAAATTTCAGGTTCTTAATCTTGTTTTACATAAAATGCATGTGTAAACTGACTTAAATTATGACTTCTCAAAACCAAATTTCGACATTTAGGACTCACGTCTTCATTACTACTCACATTCCATTTTCAGTGGTTCAGACACCTAATTCTGCTGATGCTGAATCTAACGAGTTTCCCCTTCTGCTCTCTGTGCTGGGTGTGGTACTTCTCAGTTAGAACTGCGTCGTTTAAGGCTCTGCATCTGTTGGTGTCTGCAATCCTAAAAATATGTTTGAATATTTCATTTTTTACAAATTTACATTTTTCATCTTTGCATCTTACCACTCTGTGCTCACATAATTCTACAAAGAGGATTTCTTCTTACCCTGTATGTTCTATCTGTTACTGAGAGAGGATAGAAGAATCATGAAACCTCAGCTCCAGATTTAGAAAAGAGGCTACTTTGAGACTGAATTGCTTAATAGACTTTTTCTCTCTCCTCTCTTATTTATTTTCCTCCCTTTAAATTTTATCTATCTTCTTGGTTATACCTATGCAGAGAATGTCCTTTTATAATAGCTGTGTCAGAGAATGTGACACGTACTGCATATACTTATGGAAAATATATTTCAGTAACATTAGCCTGCAAGAACAGAGCTCTATGGAAATATAATAACACATCCTTTAGGTTGATCATTGCTGATTTAACTTATTTTTGCAAATTAGAGAACTTTAACTGAGACATCTGAAGTCTGAAGAGCTACAAGTCCACAAGGCCCACCCCTCCTATCACATCTGACACAGCCCCTTTCCCCTTTATTCACTGTCCTACATGGACATATTGACATAATTACATAAAACTCTTTGAGACTATATTATTCATTGTTATGTAGATAGAATTTAATTTTTCCTATTTTGAAGATTTTTATACATTCACTTCTAAAGAAGGAGACACAGAGGATAACTTGTCTTTAGTCTCTTAATTCCAGGGAAGAACATAGCCAGTCTATGAATGACATTGAAACTTCTAGTAGAATTATGCAGTATTCAGTCTTTCGTGGAAGCCCAGTCCTCGTCATGAAACAGTCCACATTCTATTCCATGTCCTCCAGCTACAATATCGTGGAACTCCCAGGCCAACCTAGAACTTGCCACAGTCCCTCTGCTTCAACCTCCTGACTGCTGAGTTGACAGGTGGGAGACACTGGTGCGGTTATTGCTCATTGCTGTCAACAAACACCTGACCAAAAGCAATTAAGGCCAGGTCTCAAGGGGGCATTTTACATCAGAGATGGCAGAGTTGACAAGAATGGGAACAGAGCTTATTGGATTGGTTTTACAATAAGGAAACAGAGGAAAACAGCAAGTGGGGACTGGTTACAAATTTTGAAGGCCTGCCCCACTGACCCACATCCTCCAGCAAGGTCACATCATCCAAAGATTCCACACCTTCTCCAGTAATGCCACAAGCTGGGGATTAAGTAACTAAACACAATAACTATGGATGACATTTTACCTTGAAAGCACAGGCTTCTATGAACAATTTAATATTGAGAGAACTCTAAGAAATTAGTTTTTTGTGTTAAAAAACAAAACTGGAGAATGTATGCCTAACATATAGTGAAAGCCTTCCTATTGGCCGCTTGCTTATCTTCTGAGGTCTGGATCAACACTTAATATGGTTTCGTATGTGAAACTTAGATTGATAAGCAATCATTGAATAATTCTGATTGAAGGATGATAAAAGCCTTTAAGAAAAAGTTTTTTTTTTATAATTAACAGCACATATTAAAATGAACATTGAAATAATTTTGTTACTTTATACTTTCATACTTTAGTCATATATACTGAGGTCTTTTATTGTCACTAACTTGCTATTTATAAAGCTTACTCTATTAGCTAATTGTATTTCAAAGTTTACTTAGAAGGAGTAGATAAATTGAATTTCCAAAATGTCTTAAAAAGTAAAGTACCTCAGGAAGCAAGTTTTAATGTGAGCTCCTTTTATATATATATATATATATATATAGACCATAATGAGTTACATTATTTAGAGGGCAAATAATAAGTTGTTTTCCCCAATTCCCCAATGCCTCCCTCCCCATCCCCAATCAACTGGATATCTTCCTCCTTGGGCCGTCTGGATCAGCCTTCCTTTTATTATCTATTGTATTAAATAGGCTATCAATGTGAAACATATAAAACCATATTTTAGGAATAAACACTGAAAGATAACTTACTCATTGGAGTTGTTGTCCTGGTGGTCAACATCTGGCACACACACTCTACAAATAGAATTAGGCTGACAGTTGCACCAACCAGATATATCCTACATTAGACAACATACTTCAAGATGCATCAGGAGAGAAAATTTCTATGCTACTTTACAACTGTCATTTTTTCTGTATATGTAGCATGTGCATGTCTGTGTGTGTAGAGATGCACATATTTCTGAAGTTGAATGCAGAAGCTGAAGGACAACCTCACTTGCCATCCTTAAGAATGCTGTAGAGAGACCAGCATGGCAAGAATTACTTGCCTGTGCAATAGTGGTAGGCAATTAATGGATCTCTAACTGGTTAAGAGATCCACTCCATGACAAGGAACCCTTAGCTGGAACTGGAATCCAAGGCAAATTCCTATGGAAAGTTGAAAAGAAATAACATCTGTTGCTAATGAATTATTGGTTTTCTTTTAATTGTCAATTGTGTAAAAAAAAAAAAAAAAAACAAAACTCAGCACTAAGCCTAAAGTTAAAAGGTACTTTTTTTAAAAAATTAATTCAGGCATTAAGAAGTTGTTTTTCTCCTTTTATTCTGATCTAGGTTGGATCTCCAGTGAAATTTCTTTCTACTACAGAACTAAGCTTAATTTTATATATATATATATATATATATATATATATATATATATATATATATATATATATATATATTTTAGAAATAATTGTGCCTAATCATCCATGAAAAAGATTTTTGAGATCTGGGGAGATTGTTCAGTGGGTAAAGTACATTTCATGCAATTACTGGGAACTTAGTCTGGATGCCCAGCACTCACACCAAAGTTAGGCCTGTTAACATGCTCCTATAATCACAGAACTGCTGAGGCAGAGATAAGAGTATCCCTAGAGCCTGCTGGCTAGCAAGTTAGCTGAATTGGTGATTCTAGATTCAACGAGAGAAATTGTTTCAAACAATAGGATGATGAGTGACTGAGGAAGATAAACTGTTAACTTCCAGTCTCCACATACACACATGCAAACATAAAAACACACATGGACACCACATACACATATACATGCAAACGAGTTTTTTGGTTATTGTTGAGATGTTTATTCCTGGTGTAACATGGCAGGACTATATGTATAGTGTGTGTTTATATTATATACTTTAGTTTCTGATGTCTCTTTTCTTCAACCAAGGTATATTACATTATTTTTGTAAAGAGTTGATTAACTATTCTCAATAAATTACATAAAAAGAAACATTATCTTTTTATTTATTGAGAAGAAATCCACACTATTTCATCAAAGTGATAATTTAGGTCAACAGAAAGCTAATCCTGAGAAGTGAAATGCAACATGAATATTTATCCATATTCTCTACTATTTCATTTCTTGCTGATTCTCTTCTGTGTCTAACCTAAGGTATATGATATCTACAACCTCATAAGTGACACATTTTAGAGAAAATAAAGTAGCCTTAGACACTGATAAAAGGGCTTGACTTTGATTTTTGTTTAAAATTCTAATTCATCCTTACTTCTTCATTTATGGACAATGGCTGATATATTTCTTTGAGCTCACATTCACGGTGTATTTTTCAAAGTAATTATTCCTTAATATGCAGTGAGCAAACATATACAATGTAGGCATAGCTGTCATAAGTGTACCATATTATTTGATATTCACTAATATTTCCCTCCTTAGGTAACGATTCAGTTAAAAGATGGGAAGATTTAATTTCTGTTTCTATAGAATAGAATAAGAAGGAAATATATTTAATCTTACATTTGGCATACTGCTACACGAACATTTTCCAATAAAATTTAGAAAAAGAGAATAGTTTATTCTAACCAATATTTTCTGCTTAGAAATTGGGTCATAATCAATTGTACTTTTAAACAGTCCTCACAAAATATTTCTTCTTTGCCATTCAACATCCCTTCAGTCATTCTCTGTTTACATTAATAAATTCTACCTACCCTGTTGTTTTTGATGGTCTGTGTGTGTGTGTGTGTGTGTGTGTGTGTGTTGTGAGTGTAGAGCTGTGTGCCACTATATGACCTGACAAGAGGTCAACCTTAGAGCCTACCGTTCTCTGAGACAGTCTCTCTTGTTTTTGCCAGTGGGAAAGTAAGTCTATCAGGAGCCTCAGGATTCTCCTGGCTCTGCCTCCCATTGTTATAGTCACATGGAGATTAAAGAACCATGTGCTACTTGCATAGAGCTGTCCATGGGAGCTGGAGATTAGAACTCTGCCTGACAGGCTTAGAGAGCAAAAGCCTTTAACCACTGTGAAATTTCCTTAGTCCTTGTTTTTATTGTTTTAATTTACAACTATATTTTCACAGATTTTTACAAAGGGAAAGCTTTCAGTAGAACTAAATATATTACTAGCATTATGTGTATAAATTCTATATATCTATTTCTATATATATATATGTATAATTTATATGTTTATAAATACTTTTATAATAATATAACAAAATTAGACTATTAATTATCTAAAAAGTGGCATATTATACAAATAATTAAGGAGAAAAATGGTCATTCTTTGTGTGACTTAATGGGACAGAGAGCATGGCCATCCTAAAATACTAAACACAAGAAGGCAGCTGATCTATAATCATCATTTCAATAGCCATCCATACAGTCAGTTGAATCTCAGTGAATACCTTTCATTACTTCATATGTTTTTGCTAAACTAATGGGTGATATATGACATAAATTTAGAAGATCATAAACATTGCTATTATTCATTGGTGAGAAAAAATGTTGCTTCATGGTGATATAGTTATCAAAAGTTTATTTCAAATGATTTTAATGAATATCTTTTCTATTTTTACATTTGCTGACATGACTACAATATTTTCAAATAGTTTTTGTTTCTCTTTATGTATCCTAATATTGAACTGAACAAAACCTAGTACATATAATGTAGTTCAGATTTTAGAAGTATGTTTCACACACCCACCACAGCTCAGGGAATTTTGTGGAAGAGGAGGCAGAAATATTGTAACAGCCACAGACTGGAAAGAAATATCCAGAGTCATTGCAACCGCCCTTACAATGAGGACTGCTGCTTTCACAACTCACAACCCACAACCCCATGGTACATACCAGCAATCCCACTTAGGAGGGCCCTCAGTGGAATGAGGGCAGGGAGGGTAGAAATGGGATTACCAACATAAGATTTGTTCGTACAAAGTTTCTTCTTAATAAAAATAAATAAAAGAAGTGTTTTAATATATTTAAATTATGAAGTTAAAGAAGTGTGAAGCAGTGGATTTACTCAAAGAATGAATGTAGAATTCAAAAGATTGACACTTGATAACTATTCCTCAGTATATAAAAATGTATAAACCCAAAATGGAACAAATGCCTAAAAGACTTAAACTACAAGGGCAAAACATGGCATATGTAATTTATTTTTTAGATAAGACTCCAAAAGTACAGGAAACCAAAGCAAAAGTTTAAAAAGGCACATATGACATTATATTAAATTAAAATTATTATAGATAGCAAAGAAAACAAAATGGAGTGTCAATCTACAAAATTAGAGAAAATCTTTGTCAGTTTTATCTCAGGATTATTACTGAGAATATATAAAGAACATGAAAAAGAAAACCCACAAAAGAGTAACATAACTGACCAATGGGTAAATGACCTGACTAGATAACATACCAAAAGAATAAATACAGATGGCCGATAAGTATATGAAAAATATGCTTACTTAGTACCATTAGCCATCTGTGAAATACAAAAACAAATTTCAGCGAGAATGTATTCACTCTATGCAAAATGGGTATCATAAAAGCTAACAAAAATAACTAATGCTGGTAAGTTTGTGAAGGAAAGGGGACCTTCATATATTGTCAGTGTGAATATAAAGTATTGTCACTCTACCTAACAGTCGGGAGCCTCCATAAAAACTTAACAATAGAATTTACATATATTGAAACTCTACATAGCTCTTGTCAACAATGAATCAGAAAATTTATTCTCAACCAAATAGGAATGGTCATGGCCCAGGAACACAGATTCAGGATGTCCTGAATAAAGAACTACACAGCGGAAATGATTACACAAATTGTTTATAGCCACAGAACAAAAGATTGACAGAAACCAATGAATCAGTTCCTTTACCAGGTGCATTGTTGGGACATCAGGTGGATGGGTTATAGCAAAACAGGGAGACAGACCTCTGTTATAAGTTTCAGACTCTGTCTGGTCATATCCTTAGCTTTTGGGTTTGCAGAAGCTAAGAGTCTACTAAGATAACACATTTTTGAAAGGTTTACCTGATAGTCCAAAAGGTGTCACACACAGAGGTATTTGACAAGGGACTATAAGAAGATAAAAGATAGCCTAAAATAATTTTATCTCAATCTGCAAGATTTCAACTCACTGTAATCATGGAAGTTCTAGTGAGTCACTACAAAATTTTCAAGATAGACATTTATTTTTCAAGAAAACATTTTCTCACACATATGATTTACCCATATCATTTTGGGCATAGTCCCAAAAGAATCAAAGGCAGCATATAAGGAATACCCATGCTTATCATGGTATAGTTACAATATTCAAATCGTGAAATCAGCCTTGGTGCCCATTAGTAAGTCAGTGAATAAAGAAAATGGGGTATGTATACACAATATCATTTTGCCATGCCATAAGGAGGAGCAAAATGATGTTGTGGTAGGGAAATTATGAAATTGGATATCATCATTTCAAGTGAAATTAGCCAGACCAACAGAGTGACATGTCTTCTCTGACAAAAAAACCCTTTATTTTGTGCAAATAACATATGCTAATAATTTTTTAAGTAAAAGAATGAATTCTTTGCAGCAATTGGTTAGTGTTGGACTCTATCAGGTGAAATAGCTAGATAGAGGAAGACAGACATCATGTGTTCTTTCTTACATGGGGAAGCTTTAATGCACATAGAAATGATCCCTGAAAGCATAGTCTTGATGGTGAAACTTTAAACAGGCCGTATATCAGGTTACAGCTTCTTCACTTTCTTGTTGTACTTGTCATTCTGTCAGTGACTATCCCATGTTATATGTCAGCAGAGTAAGGACTGAATTTATCTGAATGACACAACCACATGGTGACTTTTCTAGTAAAACATAATAGATCCTGGGATATAGGTTGTTTACAATATCTCAAAAGAAAATAAGTATGAAGGAAAGAAAAATGAAACCAGAGAACAGTGAAGGAAAGGGGGTTCATGAACTATCAAGAGATGGTCATGTGCACTTTTATATACCTCTGTGTAAGTCTGCTAGAGTTTCCCAAATGAAACACAACAGGCTATGTCCTGGAACAGAAGCTCATCTCTCATAGTCCTTTGGGCTAGGTATCTAGGGTTGAATGATGATAAGATTTTGTTTTCTCCCGAGGCCTCTGTCCTTGTTTTATAGATCAGTCTTCTTGTGCCCTCATAGAGCCTTTTCTCCCTCTACTGGAATCCATGTTTCACCCTGTTTCAATCAGAATCCAGTGCCTATTTGGATGGTCCATTCATTTACGTACTCCTCTATCCAGTTGAATCTGCCATATTCCTCTTCACTAGAACTAGAATATATCCTCGTCTTGCAAGGTGGGTATACTGCAACTTGCATACTTCATCAAATTCTTTCTGTCTAGCAGGTCCCTGATCAGCAGAGGGAAATATATGCAGGATTTCTGTGGAGCAGTGAGTGAAGGACAAATGTCCTGAGATTGTCGATTTATTTCTCTGGCTCAAACCTTAGCACTCATTTCTCTTCTAGATTCTCATGGTTTCCAAGTAACTTTTTCTGATTTAGAATACTTAATTATGCAAACATCTGATCATCTGTCTTTCACATTTCTTTTACCCCATAGACACACACAGTGAGGCTGTCTCCTGTAACTCTTTTCTGTTTCAAAATGTTGTTTTTTTTTATTATAACTTTTGAGATGCAAGTTTAGTCATACAGTCTGCAGGTTGTGAATTTGTGAGCATTGCTAAAAATCATCAGGATTTTCCAAGCCAAGTTTCAACCCCCTGCATATGTGAGGTAGAGGCAGACTGAATTAATGTGAATGCATAGCACAATTTTCATATAGTGCCATTGGTCCATCAGTTTTAAAATTTCATAGAAGCCACTATCTTCTTCTCTTGATACATTCCTTCCAGTGCAGAAAATATCTCTGGTGCACTTGATTATTGCTATCATCATCTCATTTGGTGTTGGTGAAGGCCAAGCCAATTATCGGGTGTCAATTTTCCCTAAATTCTGTCTGAGGATACTTTATACTTCATATTTTTTGCTGCTGCTTCACATCTGGTTGTGTATTTAATGATTCATTCAGTTACATGGGAGTCCCTTATTCTTTTTAATTTTATTCTGACTTCACTAGTTATTTTTAATTAAACAGCGTATATGCTGTTGGATTTGTGTTTTTTAATCAAGAAAATGAAGCAAAGCAATTAGTACCTTGAAATTATGAGCAAACTAACCCATATACTTCTCAACAGACATTGATTTTGTCCTGGCTCTTTTACATTCTAAACAAAGACAGAAACTCATAAAAGACTCTGTTGTGAATGGAGCAGACAGATAACAGGCTCAGACACACTAAAGCTAATTACCTACAATAAGTGATTTGAAGCAGAGCCAATAAGAGATTGGGTCATAAGCATATTAAAGCCACTATAATAGAAGTCATGAAATGAGACAAAAGAAATGAGGGATGGAAATGTAATGCATGGAAGGAAATTCATACAGGAGATTAAGAAAATTACATAGTTATTGTGTTTTACTCTAGTTAAAGTGAATGACCTTCCCTGGTCATAGAGTTGATTTAGCGTTTATGAGAGAACACAGACTTGTCCTGTGTTCAGAGGCACACAGGTTATTCTCTTTCTGTCCTTCTAGCCCCACCTTCATTCTTTAGACCCTCCCCTTCTTGTGTAGATAATTAGATGCATGGCAGATAAGTTATATGGAAATATCAATGCAACAGCAAGACCAGGCTGTGTTTGGCTTATCTAGCTGAATGCAGGGATTTTCCAATGTCATAGCCTCTTCATCATCCACAAAACTGCCAGGCTTAAACCTTAATAATTCTTTAGTTCATAAAAAGATGTGATCAGAGAATACTCTGCCAGCTTTCATTGAATTTCTGGTCCCAGAAGGTCTGGCCTCAGTTGGCTCGATGTCTGTATCTTGGAAG
>PVHP010032069.1:5229-20668 GCA_004024765.1 Zapus hudsonius | reverse complement strand
AAAAAAAAAAAAAAGAGACACCATATAAGGAAGCATATGGCTGTCCTGGAATGTGGGCTGGCCCTGGGATGTGGCTCCAAGGAAATAACCAATCAAGAGGCATACAGATACAGGAAAGGAGTCAATAAAAATACCATACACCCTGTGACCTGAGCTATATTATACTTAGATAGCTTCTGTCCTTAAATACCCTGCTCCTTTGTTCTTTGGGGCTCCATCTTGTCTGGACACATGTCAGCCTGCTGGTGAAACCCGACTGCGCAGCCGAAGAATAAAATCCTCTTGCTTTTGCATCTGCTGGTGTGGTTATTGGAGTTTTGGGGTACGCTCTCCTGAGAGAGGCCTTGGGGGTGTCTTTCAATGTGAATCCATGCACATAATTAAAAGCATATCAGCAAAACCAGGTCTGAGAACTTACTTAATACACCTGGTTGAACAAGGGTATAATACCCTCACTGAACACCTAAAAGAGGAAGACATCCAACATCATTCCAATAAACTTTCTTATGGTTACCTGCTGTTCATGCCAAGGAACCAGCAGGCAAGGAACTCCTGTCCCAGGGGCTTTGCTTTAGCTTGATCCCCACTTCTGGCCAGGCCTACTCAAAGTTTTGTCTGTCCATTTGCCCATTCATCCACCTGGACTGTGTCCTGTGCTTTGCCTGTATTGCCCACGTGATCCTGAATCTCCCCTCTGAACCTTGACTTCATCCTGTCTCTCATCTTTGAGCTTTAACCTATCCTTTGCCTTCGTTCCAGAGTAGCTCCATCTCAAACGGCTCTCCGGTACCCCTTGCATCTCCATCAGCTTTCTGCCTACCCCATGCTAAGACACTTTTGAAATTCTTGAACTCTGCTACCTTTTAAACTCATTTTTAATCATTCCATAACTTATATCTATCTGCCTTATTGTTCATTTATTTTTTCAATGTTAAGATCTTACTCTATCCCAGACTCACCTGGAACTCACTCTGTAGTCCCAGGCTGGCCTTGAACTCACAGTGATCCTCCTACATCTGCCTCCCGAGTACTGGGATTAAAGGTGTGTGCCATCATGCCTGGCTTCTATCTGTCTGTCTTATCTACGTCCCTACTTACCTACGGATTCATAATATAGATAGATGGTAGATATATAGAAGGTAGATAGATACATAGATGCATAGATTTATAGATAGATTTACTGTGTGACATGAAATGTGATTAATGTTCTGTTAAGTGTTAATATTAGCAGATAAGGATGGAACAAGAGATCGGGTGCTTGCCTCAGATAGCTATTGAGGGAAATTAGAACTACTTAGCAAATTACAGTCAATGAAACTAATGTAGTTTGTAAGTTTGTTGTTACTCTGTAAATTCTGGCATTGTTGAATGACACAGACACTTCATTATTTCTGACATAGTGTGCTCACAACAGTTAGTAACACTGTGGGAAGTGGGTTCAGTTAAACAGAACTGTTGAATATGTAGATTAGCATAATGCAATTCTAGAGCCACTAATAAATATCTAATGAGGTTGAAGATGTATACCCCATTCGTCATTTGTACTTCCCTAAGTGTTTTTTTTTTCAAACCTGAGATAGCACTCAGGCATTGAAGGAGGCATTCATAATACAGTGTATTATAGGTGCTTTTACAAACAGTTCACATGGAAAACAGTTTAACTATCCTTTAATCAAAGAACTGAAAAATAAACTTAGGTTTCTCATTACAGTGGAATAATTACACAACCGAAATGAACACAAAGTGAATGAATACTAAAACTTGTTTTTATGTAGGTTGCAAATGGCTTGACAAAGCACATTAGTTATATAAAATTAAAAGTATCCTTAACAATTATCTGAGTTTTTCATAGATACATTATATGTATTTAATACATAAAAACATATCTGTTTCAGAATCGTGACCTTTTTGAGAAGGAAAAAAGGAGAATTATGGGGAAATATTTATTTTTTATTTAAAAATGAAAAGAGAAAATATTTAAAATTTAAATCTAGTATTTTTAAATTTACCATATCTTAAGTTGGAAGTGAAAGAAATTTTAGATAAAATGAGTGATCTTAAATTCATTAGTAACTGTGGTGGTTTGAATATAAAATGTTGCCCACAGCCTCATGCATTTGTGATTAAGCCTCATACTTGATTCCCAGCTGCTGGAGCCTTTGGGAGGTAGAGCCTTGTTGGAGGAAGTTTGTCACTGGGAAATGGCCTTGAGATTTTATAATCCAGCCCCACCCTGCCTATGCCAGCTCTCTAGCTCTGACTGCCTCCTTCTCGAGGAAGTGACAAGATGTGCAGCCCCAGTGGTCTGCCCAGGATGCAACTTCCCATCAAAAGTGTGAGATGAAATAAACCCTTTCTGACTGATCCAGACGACCCATGGAGGAGGATATCCAGCTGATTGGGGACAGGGGAGGGGAGCATCAGGGAATTGGGGATAACAACTCATTGTTTGCCCACTAAATAATGTAACTCATTATGGACAATAAAGAAAAAAAAAAAGAAATAAACCCTTTCCTTCCTTGAACTTCTTCTGGTTAGGTGTTTTGTTCCAATATCAAAAAATAACTGCTATGAAAAAGATTGGTTCCAGGGCTCGAGAGATGGCTCAGTCTTAAAGGCACTTGCCTTCAAAACCTATGGCTCCCGAGTCTGGAGTCGATTTGTAGTGACCTCTCTCTAGCTCTATCTCTCTCTGCCTCTTTCTCAAATATATACATAAATATTTTAAAAATTGGTACCAAGAAATGCAGTTATTGCTGTGATAAACCTGACCATGTGGTTTTTAGTCTTTTGGAACTAATTTGTAGGAGGAATATGGAAGGGTTTGGAATTTTGGGCTAGAGAAGCCTAACACTGCTGTGAGCAGAGCTTGAAGGGCCTTGATGGGTGAGAATTTGAAAGACTTAAATGTAGAGAGAAGTGTGGATTCTGAAGGCTTGGCTTAGGAGGCGTTAGAGGGAAAAGAGGACTTTTGTCAGGAACAGGGCTAAAAGCAGCTTGTATGATGTTCTGGTAGAGAGGCTGGCTTCATTCTGTCCAAAAACTTGAGCAAAACTGAAAGTAAAAGTAATGGACTTGTATTACTCCAGAAAATTAAAAAAATAGCCCTTTGAGGAAACATGGCTGTGAGTTGAGTTGTTCTAGAGTCTAGTACACCGTACTAGTCCATATAAACTTCAAAGACGTCCCTGATTTTCTTTTCTCTACCAAGTGCAAGGTGATTTCTCAGGCTAATCAACCAATTGTCTCAGGGATCAAAACATCTGAGGATCAGTAAATTCCCTCAGGGATGAAAACATCTAAAGATCACCAGTTACCTAGAAAAGATTAGGACTCAGTCTCTCTGATCCTCTTGACTTTGAAAGCAATTGATTATTATACCTTTAATTCATCTATTTTTCCCTAGCTGCTATAGTAGGAGCGTTGGCCTGCTGACATCCAAATTCCTCTCAGAAGTGGAAATTTGATGGCATATTTTGGGATTATTTTCTTGGAAGCTTAGACCCAAGTCTAATTCTATAGCTTTTTCAGAGTTTCCTCAGGCCACATCCAAAATCTTTTAATAACTATCACCATCACTATTCAGCCCCAAATCTGCCTCTGTCACTTAAAGCAAAGATCATAAATGACTACAGTGGAGGCCGAGGAAGGGACAAGTGTGAGCATCTTTGACTCTGAGGAAATGAGGTTGAGGTAAAGGGGTCCCAGTGTGTGTAGACATTTCAAGACTGGAGGCAAAAGGAAGTTCCATGGTTATCAGTGGCAGTTACATATCTGTGGAAATTAGTTCAGAACATGCAGTAACAAGGCAATCAGACTTTAGCAAATACAGTCAGAAAGTCCATATGCTAACAAAGTGGGACCAATCACCATAACCATGACAGTTTAAAGTTATTAAAAACATGAAATATTCTATGTAAATTTTACTAACAAATCTATGTTTAAGTCACATTTTGTTCTGGATAATAGCACAAAACATATATTGTAAATAAATATGTATATTTATTTATTGTAAATTGCATGATTATAGAAACTATCCTAAGGCCCACCTTCTTTGAGCCTTTTAGAAAATAAGGAATGCAGGCTGGAGAGATGGCTCAGTAGTTAAAGGTGCTTGCTTACAAAACCTGATGGCCCAGTTCGATTCCCCAGTACCCATGTAAAGCCAGATGCACAAAATGGTACATGAATCTGGAGTCAGTTTGCAGTGGTAAGAGGCCCTGATGTGCCCATTCTCTCTCTATCCCTTTCTGCCTCTTTCTCCATCTCTCATTTTCTCTCAAACAAATAAATAATTATCAAAAAGGAATGCATAAACTAAGAATATTAGTAGTTTGAATTTTATTGCTTTCTGTCATTTAAAAATCAAAATTTGGAATTTATTGTCTGCCTCACTTTCTAATATAGCTGGTGAAAAGGGTAACAGATCATTTAGTGTTTTAGATACAGTCTGAAATTTTTAAAGGCAGAGAACAGAAAATTTTTGATAATATATGACCTCTCTGTTCAAGAATTTACCTATGCAACAGATAGACTAAATGAAAACTATTGAAGCTAATTTATTAAGCCTCTTTTTGGTTCCAGAAAATAAAGAAACAGTTTACATCAGGGGATAAAAGTTTATCCTGGATATAACCTGAATAGTGAACAGCCTTGGACTCAGCAAGTAGGAAATAATTCTTTTCTCCCTGCCACCACCAGCTAACTTCAAAAATGCTTTTCCACTCTCTTCCTTGCCCTTAGACACAGATCTGGAAGATCTCACATCTTGTAGTAACATTCAGCTCTGAGAAACTCTTTGTTTATAAAGAATAGACTAGAAATCCAGTCAAGATGACATTGCACTTTTAATCTCAGTGTTTAGTTCAAAGATGACCGCACCGCTATCTGTACACATCACAGCTCCAGCAGCGTTGGTTTCTTAATGCAGATCTTCTCCTTCCAAGTTCATATTCTGGTATTCCCAGAGTTTAGGACAGAATAGGGACTAGGGGAGAAGGAACGGCACCTGCTATTTTCTGAGGATCTCTCTGTTTTGACTTGTACCTGGTGACTATCAAGACCCTGGCAGGAATCCAAATGCTTCTTTTCTGTGGGCTACATTGGTAAGGTCTTCTTCTCATGCTCCCTTTCATCCCTGGTTTCCATTCTATTCCAGCTCCATATACAAGCAGTGCAGCCAATAGCTCAATTACAGTAATGGTTGTGAATCCAACCCGGTTGAGTGCTTCTTTAGACTTTATGATGGAATTCCTTGCCTCTAAAGTTCTCCTTAGCTTCTTTGAGATATTGAGCCATTTTAAGAACCTGCCCTTTAGCTTTGAGGAAGAAGGAGATATTAAGAAAGCCAGCGCTGGAGAGATGGCTTTGCAGTTAAGGCACTTGCCTTCAAAGCCTAATGACCTGCGTGACTAGGTTCAATTCCCCAGTATCCACGTAAAGCCAGGTGCACAAAGTGATGAACACATCTGTAATTCGTTTGCAGCAGCTAGAGGTCCTGGTACTCTCTCTCTCTCTCTACTTGCAAATAAAAATATCAGGAAAAGAAAGCAAGAGAGGCATTTTTTTTTCATGATGGGGAATCAATAGTAGATTTAAATAAGAAGACATCAAGATTTCATATTAACTTTCAGTAGTTGAAAACAAAACTCTTAGGTCTTCCTACTTTCAGTACTAAGACTTCAGGATTTATGTTATTCTGTATCTTCAGTTTTTAAAGAGTTATATATTCCTAAGGTGGTACAGGGGAAACTCAAAGTTGGTCTAAAATCTAAATGCTTGTGTTTGGGGGTTATGAAGCATGGACAGAGAATGTTTTCTCAATTCTCAATATTTAATGCATTTACTTTTTTTTTTGCCTCCCTGGAAAGTGACAACTAATGGATAACATGTGGGTTTAAAATAAAGTAAACTTTACTGTATGGAGGGCTTCAGGCCACTCTCTTTTGTTTCCTTGGGAGAATCTATTCTGCATAGCATTTCCTTGCATTCCATATATCCTACCACAAAGCACTTTTGCACATTTCCCTTCAACCCCCAGAAAATTATGCTGCATAGAATGAGTCTGAAAGAAGTTCACTACTCTCAGCTTTGAAGAAAATTCCATGCATCAGAATTTCCTGCAACACAGCCAGATATAAGCACAGAGCAATTAAATGACTGAAGCAAGAAACCGTGAACTTGACTTTGCTCAGTGTTGCTTCTTCCTTGTGGGAATTGATTTAAGCAGTTGATAACTTGTTTTTGGAAAGAAAAATCTTCCACAGTATGAAATCCATTTATCATTCATGTGTCATGGGGTATATTTACTTGGCCAAGAAAAGTTTTTGAGACATTTACTGTCTTCACCAAAACAAACAATGAAAAAATTAGAAATAAATCCATCAAAGGTTTTCTGGAATTAAAAAATGGATTGCTCAGTTTTATAAGTCTTGGAAGTATGTGTATAAGCAAAAGCATAGATGTTATATAGTATCATTTGGTACATTTGCATGTGACCATTTGCTTCTTTTTGAAAAGTTAGTTTTAACTTTATCTTATTTTGAGACAGGTTCTCAGTGAGTTGCATAGCCTGGCCTGGAATTTCGTACTTGGATTTGGATTCTCCAGCCTCAATCTCCTGAGTACTGGGATTACAGGTCTGTGTGCCCGTACCTGACTAAACACCATCTCTGTGTAACATTTGCTTCTGGTAAACTCCAAGCAGAAAGTTAATATCTGAGAAAAAAATAATACATTGTAATATTGTACAGGTTTACTTCTCTCAATTTGAATCCAGTATCTTCTCAATTTTCAATACACAATTTGGTGCTATAATGAAAACAATATTAATTATCACAGATTATTGAATACTTTCTATATGCTAGATGTGATTTATAGCCACTTATATGCACTTAGTAACTTAATATTGACAAGGACACAAGGTAGATTGTAATACTAGTTTGTAATTTTTTTTTTTTTTGGTCTCACTCTAGCCCAGGCTGACCTGGAATTCACTCTGTAGTCTCAGGGTGGCCTCGAACTCATGGTGATCCTCCTACCTCTGCCTCCAGAGTGCTGTGATTAAAGGTGTGTGCCACCATGCCCGGCTGGATTAGAAACATGAAAATTTCATACTGTGACTGAGCAAATATATGACTGAGCCTGGATCAGAACCAGGGTACAGGTCTCCCTTACGCCCTTCACCAATCTGTAATTATTTAGACTGTAATGTGAAGTCTTCAGTTTTGAATCGTCTTTTTACATAGATTTAAGATCCTTAATGTTAGAGGTGAATTTTTGAGGTTTTTTTTTGCAGATTACTCTGCAAAAAAAAAAAAGCAGTGCCCCCCCTGTGAATGAGTAGGCTGAAGTATTTCCTCCTTTGCAGGCTGCCTTTCTTTGCTTTCTGCATTTTCCATTTTCTGTCACCATGTAACTGTTAGAGTTGAAGTCACCCTCTATTTTTCATTATTATGAAATCAATGTTACTTTTGACTCGAAACAGACAGCGCTCACCTCCCTGTACCTTGTATTTCCTCCAAGGAGATAGAAAAATAAGATTTGAATCGGAGGACAGAATCATAGGAACTGGACGTGGTGTGGGAACAGGACCTCCTGAAGACAGGCTCAGGGTCCAAGGGGAGACACTGTACTTAGGAGACAGGCATGGGCCCTAAGCCAAGTTGGTCAATGACTAGTTCATCACTCTGTATGGAAGGTCCATATAGGAGAAAATGGGAAGGAAACAAGGAAACCAGCCTAAAAGGATAGAATATCAATTGAAGAAAAGTGACTAAGCTTAAAATTACATTGCTGTGTGGCCAAAAACTGTCAAAGATACATTTTATTAAGTCACTATGGTAATATTGCCAAGGGTTTGGACCTCTATGTAGAGGGTGTGCTTTACAAATATGGAGTTGAGTTGTATTCTAAATAAGAATCAGTCTCCTCAACTCATTATTGGTTTCACATAGAAATAAACTACTCACTATTAAAGTGTAATTTTGCATGAAAATGATCCAGTCCATATATTAACATATACTTATAAATTATTTGCATCTCTCAGACAGTGGTAAGTGAATGCTGACCTAAAGACATTTACCTTCTGTAGCTACTAATATTCTATTGGTGTAAGTAACTTCCAAACTGTGATGTTCTCATCATGACTTTTTTTTTTTAGCCGAGAGATACAGAGAGAGAGAGAGAGAGAGAGAGAGAGAGAGAGAGAGAGAGAGAGAGAGAGAGAGAGAAAGAGAGAGAGTGCACCAGGGCCACCACCTTGTGGGGTCTGGTTTATGTGGGTCCTGGGGAATTGAACCGGGGGCCTTAGGCACTGGAGGCAAGTGCCTTAACTGCTGAGCCATCTCTCCAGCCTCATCATGACTTCTTGAACCAACCAGGTCTAGTATTTTATCAAAGGAGACCAGGGAAGCCTCTTCCATCACCTAACTTTCTTTCCTTTCAGGATAACTTGGTTAACCCCACCAGGACTGTCTGACCATTCATGTCATATTTATCAGTGTACATAGATAGCATTTGGAAACCATGCTTACTCTGAAATGATAAAAGTGTTTGGAACTAAGCCATGTGCTTAAAAAATTCACATGGCAGACGATCCAACAGATATTTATGGTAGCCATGGGAGAAACATAATAAATAAAAGCCTACATGACTAAACTATAGCAGGGCTTTGGGCTTTACAACAGGAAACTTTAGAAAAAGACCAGATTTCATCTTGAATTCTCTAGTTAGGATTATTTTTTTTAGTGTTCATTAACTCTAATCATTATAGATTTGCATTTCAGAGAGGAATATGATGATGAAAAATACAAGGAAAATGTTTTCAACATCCTTAAGACTCTCAACTTTAGGAGAATTAACATTTTTGGTTAATTAGATTATTTGCATTGGGTGCTCATTTCTTATTCTGTAGAAAGGGAAAAAAATCTATGTTTTGGTCAATTACTGTTTGTGTAAAAGCAGAAATTTCTATATACTATTTCAGTTAAAATAGCTGCAAAATCAGGTGATTAATGAACTTGGATTTTTTAAATTTTTAATTAATTAATTAATTTTCCATAATGAGTTATAATATTTAGTGGGCAAACAATGAGTTATCCCCAATTCCCCTCTGCCCTCCCCTCCCCCCTCCACTGGATCACCTCCTCCATGGGTCGTCTGGATCAGTCCTTGTGACAGGGGACCATGGATAGCCTAGTATTCAGCCAGGTTCTCCTGGCCATGCCTCTTGGATTTTTTAAAAAACAAGTTTTGTGCATATTTAGAAGAAACTACAGAAATGCATTGCTGGTTTTATCAACTTTCTTATATGTTGCCAACTTTAGCTCTTGAAGTGACTTGTTAAATGCATATTTAATAAAAATCACAGTCTTTCTGTGTGAACAGAATAGAGATTTGGCAATATTTACATCATTTGTTATTAAGACTTTAATGCAATGTGATTATAGTACATGAAATTAAATTCCAATGACATATTTCTATGTATAACATTTGAATACCAAGCAAATGCTCTAGCTAGTAGCTAGCTATTGCTTCATTAAAGCCCATTAAGCTTAGCTCTTTTATTAATTGATTTTACTTACTTTTAAAATATTTTTATTTATTTATTTGCAAGGAGAGAGGTATAGAAGAGAGTCAGACTGACAGAATGAACACACCAAGGCCTCCAGCCACTGCAAACAGACTGCAGATACATGCGCCCCTTTGTGCATCTGGCTTTACATGGGTACTGGGGAATCAAACTCAGGTCTGTAGGCTCTGTAGGCAAGCACCTTAAGCACTGAGTGATCTATCCAGCCCGGTTCTACTTATTTTTTAAATATGTATTAAAAGACTTTTCAGAATTTAGGTGTACAGAAAAGGCAAAAGTACAGAGGTTTACCATATGTCTCCTGACACCTTATATGCATAGTCTCCTCCATCAACAACCTCCCCACTAGAGTGGTAACCCAGGGATCCCATATCAACCTGCCATCTTCACCCAAAGTCCATCATTTATAGCTATGCTCATTTTTGGTGTGCTTCCTATAGATTTGGACAAATTAATAATGATGTGTATCATGCTGAGTCACTGCTTAGAAAACTTGTGATTTCATTATCTAATCTATCCTTCCCTCCCTCATGAACCCTGTACTGTCTTTATAGTTTTGATTTTTTTCAGAATATCATACAGTTGGAATTGTGTTGTCTGTAGCATTTTCTTGACTTTTCCACTTAGTAATATGCATTTAAATATCCTTCATGACTTTTCATGGCTCGATAGGTTATTTCTCTCTAGTACAGAATAATATTTCATGGTCTGGAAACCACAGTTTGTTTATATATCCATTCACCTACTGAAGGACATTCTGGCTGCTTTTAAGTTTTGTCAATTATGTATAAAACTTCCATCAACATCCATGTTATTTTCTATTGATTTCTACCCTAGTTTTTGTTATTTCTTTGATTTTCTGCATGTTAGACTTAATTTGCTTTTCACTGTCAGTAGAAACTTTGGTTTTTATTTTTATTAATTTGAAAAAATATTTTAGTGTGTAAGAGAGAGAGAAAGAGAGAGAGAGAGAGAGAGAGAGAGAGAGAGAGAGAGAGAGAGAGAGAGAGAGAGAGAGAGGATAAACATGAATATGTGTGTGCCAGGGCCTCCTGCTGTTGCAAACAAATTCCAAATGCATACACTTATGTGGGTACTAGGGAATTGAACTTAGGCAATTAGGCTTTGCAAACAAATGCATTTAACCATTAAACCATCTCTCTAGCCCAAAACTTTGATTTTTAGATCATCTTTTTTTTTTGTATATCCATGCAATGATAGTCATTTCTCTGCAGTCTTTGCTTTTACTGCAAAATTTCCCCACAAATTGTGGTAAACCTCTCTTTCTGAGTCATGAGCTGTTTAGAAATAGATTATTTAAGGTACACATTTGGAGAGTACCCAGCTATCTTTCTGCTTTTGATTTTTTTAGCTTAATACCACTGTGGTCCGAGAGCAGACAGTGCATGCTTTGTATTCTTCCATTTTTAACATATTTTTATGATCCAGAACACAGTGTACTTTGGTGAGTGTTCAATATGAGCTCAAGAATAATATACGTGTGCTGTTGGATGAAGAGGTCTATAGAGGTCCATTGCATTCATTTGATTGATGGTGCTTTTGAGGTCTCTGTCTTTTCAAAGTTTGTATTTTAGCTTTTATTATATCCTGTGATATAGTTTTTTTTTTTTTTTGCTTGATCGAGGACATGATGTACTTGGTGAAAAGTACTGCTGTGTGAACGGACTTGAGAAAGATGGTGGTTAAGGTGCAAGAAGGTTCGAGAAGCATTCTAAGACCCTCAGCTTTTCAGTGACCACATGCCTGAGGCTTGCAGTGCTGCCCTTTCTGTCCACCGTTGGTGGGACAGGGTCAGCTCTCCTGGGCTGGAGTTGGTACTTCCCTTCCTCCTGGTTAGTCAGGGTCAGTTTAGATCCTGGCGGATCTCTCACTACTTTGTCTTGAGGGCAGAGCCTTTAAGAACAGAATGGTTTGATGTATCTCAAAATCATTCCTCTCCATTCCCCTCACTGTGCTGGAAACCCAAGTGAAATTTTCTCATGCTCACTTGTGAGAACCAGCTGGAGCCCTTAGAAGCAAAACTCCCCATGTGTGGGGGCCTCCCTATCATTGCGATCTCTGGAGATTTCCACTCTCAGACCTGTCCACACCAAGCCTCAGCAACTTGTCAGTTACACTTCTCATTTTCCTGGCCTGCCTGGCACCGTTCCCTGCTGCTTTAAGCTCCTGGGTTTCTGTTTTGGCAAATTGTGATTCTCTGTATTCCTCTATTTCTTCAGGGGAGGGGCGGGGGGGGTCACACTTTGTTTTGTCTTGTTTTTCAGTTTGTTCAGCTTTTAAAAAATTTGTTGTTAGAACACTTTGACAATTTTCAAGCAGCTTACATGCCTGAACAGCAACTGTGAGTGAATTTACTGAGTTTCAAAAATTTAGTTTTTTTTTTTTTTTGCTAAAAATTCACTCCAATGTGTAGCGTTTCAAGTGGAGATATCGTGGTCTATGATTCAGAGGCCTGAGAGAATTTGGAAGGAAGAAGTCAGTAAACTTTTTTGGGAGGGGAGTAACGGATTAACTGCCTACAGAAGTAGCAGCAGCTTTGGTAGGAAGGACAGTTTGTGATGGGATTCTGGGAGCCATTCCATAGAAGCAGTGTTTAGGGTAAGTGTCATGGTTTGATCCAGGTGTCCCCCACAAACAAATGAATGTGTTCTGGGTAATCGATCCTCAGCTGATGGCAGTTCGGGAATTATAACCTTGCTGGAGCTGTGTTTTGGGGGGTGGGCTTATGGGGTTATAAACCAGCTTCCCCTTGCCAGTATTTGGCACACCTTCCTGCCACTGTTTGCAGTGCTGTGGCAGAGGTGATGTCCACCCTCTGCTCATGCCATCGTTTTCCCTGCCAGATGGAGTCTCCCCTCGAGTCCGTAAACCAAATAAACCCATTCCTCCATAAGCCACTTTTGCTTGGGTTCTTCTGTGCAGCAACTAGAATGCTGACCACAACATTACCCTGGGTCAAAACAGACATTAGGATGTTCAGAGTAGTGATTGACCTGATTATCAGGGTGTAATTAAGGATATAGGAATGACATTATTTATGCCTGTGGGCTGCAAAGAATACACCTGAAGCCTATAAGAGCTTTTAGATGATCAGTCCATCTATAGAAGTCAATGGACAACTTAGGCAAGAACACCAACAATTATGGATCCTTAGAAGATAATGTTTGAATCACTTCATAAGTAAAGAGTGCTGGCTACAGAGTGTAGAGTTGTCTCTTACGACTTGAGTTTTGAATTGCTTCATTTTTAACATATTAGAATTTAGAACTGGAACTCAGAGGAAGAGGGGGCGGAAAGATTGTGAGAGCCGTGGTGGGGGAGAATATCCAGAGGCATGACACCCCTCAGTAACAACACACTTGGGCCAGGAGAACCAGGCTGAGTACTAGGCTATCCATGGTCCCCTGTACAAAGACTGATCCAGACGCCCCACGGAGGAGGATATCCAGCTGATTGGGGATGGGGAGGGGGAGCACTGGGGAACTGGGGATAAAAACTCATTGTTGGCCCACTAAATAATGTAACTCATTATGGACAATAAATATATATTAAAAAAAGAACTGCTGCTTCTTAGTAGATTTTTTTCAAAAATGTCAACTTAAATGCCCATGGATAGATATATGCACAATGGAATGTTATTCACTAGGGAATTGTATTCTAAATTTAGCAAATGGATGGAACTGAGACATTATATGAGATGAATTTAGACATTGAAAGATCAACATCACTTTTCCTCTCATCTGTGGATGTTCAAAAAATCTATCTGAATGCATCACGGTAATGACTAAAGGCTGGGAAGGTTGAGCAGGAGGTGAGATAGAAGGATGGTGGATAACAGATAACAAAACACAGAGACAAGTAGCACATCTGTATTGTGTAGTGCAGGAGGAGAGTATGTTCCAAATAGCCCATGTGAGTGCATGAAGAACTGGAAGGGAAGCGGCCAAAAGCTCTGCCAGGCATGGTGGCACATGCCTTTAATCCTAGCACTCGGAGGTAGAGGTAGGAGGATCGTCATAAATTCGAGGCCACCCTGAGACTACATAGTGAATTCCAGGTCAGCCTGGGCTAGAGCAAGACCCTACCTCAAGAAAAAGGAGATGGAAGCAATATTTACCTTGATTGGATCAGTATATGTTGTGTATGTGTATTAAAATATCATACAGTACCTCAGAAATAAACACAATTATTATGTTTATTATGTTTGTGTGTATGTATGTGAGTGCATGGGCCCATGTATGACAACAGTGATTGTGGAGGTCACAGGACAACCTTGAAGGGTCAGTGCACTTCTTCTTCCTTGTTTTGAGACATGGACGAGCTGGCCTTCAAGCTTTGGGATTCTTCCCTTTCAAACTTCCAATTGCTGTAGGCTCGTTGGGATTACAGGTGAGTGTGACGCTTTTGTGTCTGGCTTTATGTGGGTGCTGAGGATCTTATCTGCTCTTATCAGCAGGCTTGCAGAGCAAGAGCCTTCAACCATGGAGGCATCTCCTCTGCACTGTGATATATGTTAATTATAAGTTAGTACACAATTTAAAAATTATTTTGAAGTGGAAATATTAACTATCCTGATTTGATCATTTCTCTCTTTATCTATCTATCATCTATCTATCTGTCATCTATCCATCTATCTATCTATCTCTGTCTATCTATCGTCTATCTATACATATGTGTGTGTTTATCACATTTTACAAATTTGTGCAATTAAAATAAGTAACCAATAAAAACTCAAAAGTTATGTGAAAAGAAATCTGTATTTTAATAAATGAATATAGTACTTTAAACATTAATTATAGTTAACGGTACATGTGAGTTTGCCTTTTTGTCTTTCATGTTATGTTTAATTATTTCATTTTCTTTTCAATTACATACTTTGTATTCCTCCCCTCCTTTCTTTTTTTATTTTTTTTTTAATTTTTTTATTGTCCATAATGAGTTACAACATTTATTTAGTGGGCAAACGATGAGTTGTTATCCCCAATTCCCCACTGCCCTCCCCTCCCCCCCAACTGGATAACCTCCTCCATGAGCCTTCTGGATCAGTCCTTGTGACAGGGGACCATGGATAGACTAGTAATCAGCCAGGTTCTCCTGTCCATACCTCTGGATAGTCTCCCCCACCATGGCTCTCACAATCTTTCCGCCCCTCTTCCGCATAGTTCCCTGAGTCGTGGTGGATGAGTAGTAAGTTTGCTTTAAGGTTGTGAGCTTAGGGGTCTTTGTGTCAAAAATCGTTGGTTTCTGTTCCACTGGCTAATCCTGTGTTGATTTAATGGCTGTGGCTGTGGGCCCCTTGTTCATCTCGTCATTCTCTGCAGAGTTCCATTTGGATCCTCCATTGTATGACTGTGGTGGCCCCTCTCTTGCCAGAATCTCAGCTATCGGCCTACGGTCGGTTGGTAGGGTTAGATGAGCCCCAGCACTCTCGCTGCATCCTGAAAGATACAAACACAATCTCCATCAGAGAGTGAGATCAGTGTAGGTTAACAAATATACACAATTTTGGATTACCAGGATTCAATTTTTAGTAGCCTCCCTATCAATTGGTCCCATAGTGCATCTTGTCTTGGGAGCCTAAGAGTACGGGATCCGGTGCCTAACGCCCTGAATCCCAGGTTCCAGGTAAGGGGACCCCCTCACTAAGTGGAAAATTGGCCGAATTGAAAGCTGTTGATTGTCTCCCCCAGGCCCAGGCTCCTCCATTACACAAGTGCTCCTTTCTTGGTTTGCTGCTCACTCCTATTAGGAGTTGTGGTCAGCCTACTCATAACCACCGATTGTGTTTCCTGTCAGTGGTCTCTGTTTAGTCCAGCTGTCATTGAT
>PVHP010032068.1:0-20570 GCA_004024765.1 Zapus hudsonius | reverse complement strand
ATAGACCATTTGAAAGGAAAGGGCATAGTGATAGTGTGCTATCTTACTATAAGCCATAAACGATTATCTCATTAATTTCAGTAAAGTATTGGTGAAGAGTTAGTCTTTATGGAGGCAAACATTCATTCTTTATATTGAATTATTAAAATGTGAACTAAAATTGTCATTTGTAGGATAATTTATTTGTTAATATTTTTTTCAAATTTTATTTGTTAATATGATTTTGAAAACCAGAGTGAAAATTATGCTTTCTGAAGTACCTAAGTAAAGTGTACTCCATTCTGCCATTCAGACAATAATTCTTTACCAATACTTGCATGCTTAGCATAGACAAAATAATAGAAAGGTCATAAGTAAGCAAAACTGCAATTTGAAATAACAAAGTAGCAAATGAAATTTTAATGATCATAAGGACATCTTATGGCCATTGGTCCTAATGCTACCATTAATGCTTGACTATCTGACCTCATTGCAGAACATGTCAGAATGACAAATGTGTCAATGGCCTCTGTTGTCCTTGTTCTTAGCAAACTCTGTCAACACCTCCTCCGGAACCATCCATCTTCTCAGAGTTCTCCACTGTTGTGCTTATTTTTATTAATAGTGGCAAGACTTACAGTAAAAATAGGCTGTTAGTTGAGGCATCACATCTGCATATATTACTACCCATCATCTTTATTAATATTTGAATATTAAGAGACATGCACTTAAAATATTCTGGATTTTGCAGGATGGCATGAGTAGCTAATATATTCTTCCAGATATGTGTCCTGTGTGCTTATTTTGGAGTGATTCATTGAAATAGAAATATAAAAAGTAGTGAACATATGATCTTGTTTACTTCAGAAGAAATATCCTCGTTCTTGGACTTCTCAGCCAATATAACCAGAACACTATCAATTCATGTCTTCCCCTCTGGACACCTTGACCAACATAAAAAAGGTGTGTGGGAATTGGGGTATTGATAATACCATGTCCCCTTGGTGGGTATGATTTGTTTCAAGGGATGCCACATGATCAAACAAGGTTCAGTCTGGGTCCTTTCCTGGACATTTATTGATTTAGAACAGGGAGAAAACCCTTTTCACCTACTAAGTCAGCAAATCTTTTCCTCCCAGTGCAGAGGAAGCCTGGCTGCCACAGCAGAAACTACAGTGACACAGAAGAGATCCCAGGGAGGAGAGAATGAGAGAGAGGACTGCCTTCATTCCTTACACATTTCCCTGCATTGCCCTGGGCTCATAGCTCATTCATCATTTATGACAGCTGTCCTATTGTCCATTCAATATATTGTTCTATTCTGCGTGAGCTACATTGTGACAGGATTCTGTTACTTCTAATCTCCAAAAACTTTCACCAAAAGATCAAATTTCTTCCTCTTCATTGTATATCCTAGAGAGTGTATGATTTTGATTGAAAAAAAGAAGACAGCCATATGTGGGCTAAGGGAAAGAAATGAGGGTGCATTGAAGGAAAGTCACTGAACTTGAAAGTGTTAAATGTAGAGTTCAAATTCAAGGCAAATATGCATGATAAATAATTATTTCACAAGCCTTTCCACTGGCAGAAAATTGGATTCCTCCAGAATTTATGCTACTTTCTTCAATTTAATGTCACATCTCCTCTCAGTGTTACCTACCCTTGGTTGCCTCTTTTCAATTATTAATTTATCCCAGTTTTGGAAATGTGATAAACTTGTTTAGAATATGTTGATTAAATCTGAGCAACATAGATGATTATGTAGAATGCATTAACTGGATAGATAATCAATACTTACAAAGAAAACAATGAGTACTATTTAACTCCCAATATCTAATCAATAACAAATTAAGTGTACCAGAGAAATAAAAAAAGTATTATTTTTAAAAAACCAAATATGGTAGTCTCAAATATCCAATTGAAAAAGAATGAAATGCAAGCATAAAGAAAATTTTGAATTATGTAAAATTTTGTTAAAACTTTTTGGTATTTCATTTGAAAACAAAATGACCCTCATGAATATTACATAGACTTGCATATTACTCACTATTTGTATAGTTCTTTAAATTTATTTCACCATGGGAATCTGAGCTAATAAGGCAGCATTTCAGGTAAAGAAAAAAAATGAGATATTTTTAAAGGGAAAATAGCACTGAGGTTATGTTTTAGAATTAGGTAAAGATAAACATTAAGAAAAATACCTCAAACTACTGAGCTGTTAAATGTCTAAAAGCTCATAAGTCTTAGCAAACTGCACAATTTGTCTTGATAGTATTTTATTGACAACCATTCTTCATAAGATGTATGGTTAACTGGTTGGTCCAACTCTTTTGGTTGGACTTAAATATAATTCTTAGTTTAACTCAATATAATTCTTAGTTTAACTCTGCCTACATTCTAGGAGTTTCATAGGTTGTTCTTATATTTACAAACAAAACAACAACAAAAAACAATTTTCAAAAAGAGTTGAACTGTGCACTGCTTACATCTAGCCCTGAGTGTGTTACCTCCTGCCTTATCTTCAAAGTTACTGATTTTTATGTAGGCTTGTTCAGTCCTTAGAATCTCCTCAAGAGCATTATTCATTTCTATTACATTTTTAACAATTTTGTAGGTATCCTTCAGCTTCATTCTTAGAGTATTCACCATTTTGCCTACATTTCCTATCTGTTCTTGGAGATTGTCTGTTTGGACTTTTAAAGACCATGGAGGACTTTTGAAGTTGGACTGAATGCATTTTGCAGTAAGAGATGGCTGAGTCTATGGGGGCAAGGAGTGGAAGGTCATGACTTCAAAGCAATATGCTTGAGCATCAGGTTGACATGGGGTGGGTCTTGTGATAGATTCATAACACTGGTCAACATGACAGGATTTATAATCATGATGGAATCAAATCTCTGGGCACGTCTATGTGGACTTTTCAAGAGTAGGTTAACTTGAGGTGGGCAGCACAACTCAGGAGATGAGGTCATGGACTGCATAAAAAGAGGAGCCATCAGTTAGGCACCAGATTCCATCACTCTTTACTTCATAACTTTGGATGGAATATGACCAGCTGTTCATGCTCTGCCACCATGCCTTCTGTGCCATGTTGGACTACACCCTGAAACTGTGAGCAAAATAAACTCTTTCTCCTTGAGTTGCTTTTGTCAGGCCTTTCATTGCAGAAAGATAAGGAATGCAATGTTTTGCTGCCCTCTATGGTGGGACATGATCTTTACAAGGTAGAGAGGGATTTGAGTGAGCTGAATGATTTAGACTCATATACCATCATATGTGTAAAGTGCTAAAGTACTCATAAAAAGACACAAAAAAGAGAGAGTAGACAGCGCATCCTGTCTGAGTTACTTTAACTCAAATATAGCAAGATTTGGGCTGAGCCAGAGTTCATAGGAAAAATGAGTCGACAGAAAGCCAAATTCAGTTCTACTGAGCTTCTGGAAAGCTTTAAGGCCTGAGTAATAGTCCACAGAAGACAGGAATGATGAAACAGTGCAGGTCAAAGAGATCACGCGTTCTGGAGTGGGTTGTGAAACAATCCCTGAGGGTAGGGATTGTTTTCCTAGCTTGTGACTCTTTCAACAGCCAAATATGTCTGATGTCATGATCCTCCTGGAGCATGGCGGGACTAGGGAGCCAGGCCATGTAGGATGTAGCAGGCTAGACTACACCTCTGCTCCTTCCAGGTGAGCTGGCTTGAGCAGTACAAGCTGGCCACATGAAGACCATTCGAGGTAGTACGATGCACGGAGAACCTGTGGAAGCATCCATCAGTACCCAGGAGAAGAAGGCCATAGGACTCATGGACTATAATTGGATTGTGGAGGTCCACATGGAGTGGTGTCTTCCACCATGCCACTGTAGCCAACATCCATCTCTATTAAACAAGCAATATAATTCACAAGATCTTTTCATGCTGTATCATGCCTTGTTAATGTTTTTTTCTTTAGTATCCCCTTAGCTACACAGAAACAATTGATACTAGTTTGGACTGGATAGTGGCAGGTCTTCAGAGATCTTATCCACTTTCTGTAAAATGATTTCTTTATATAATTGTAAGGCCTGAGTGCCATACAAATTTGTGAAATGACCCTGGGAAAAATGTTAAGACAATGGTTGAGTTTAAAAGAAGGCACACTGCATGAATAGAGTGACAAGGGCATTCCCAAGAACCATAGTACGGTTAGGTGGAAATCCTGGTGCCAGGTGTTGGCTTTCTCCTTATGATTTGTTTTGACAGTGAGACCCCTGACGCCCTACAACCCATAAGACTATTGCCACTACTGTTCATTGCATGCTAGCACTAGAAATTGAAACCCTCTTGCCAAAGATACCACATGCTTTGGTTGTGAGACATGGCAAAATCAGGCTGGGTTTGGCTTATCCTCTGTTGACTGACTGGCTGTGATTATGGGTCTCTTGCTTATCCCACCACTCTCTGCAGGATTCTATCTGGATCCTTCATAGAATAAGCCAGGCAGACCGAGACCAACAATCTCAACACAACCTAAAGCAGAAGTACAGAGACCGCTCCCTAAGATCTCAACAATAAAGCAGCCTCAATACTCACCCACCATGACTCAGAGAACTGAGCCGAAGAGGGGGCAGTAAGACTGTAAGAGCCATGGTGGGAGAGAACTCTCAGAGACATGGCCCCCCTCAGGAACAACATACAAGGGCGGGTGGAACTGGGTTGACTCCTAGGCTATCCATAACCCTCTACCCCATGGACTGATCCAGACTGACCACAGAGGAGGATACCCAGCTGACTGGGGACAGGGAAGAGGGAAATTGGGGAACTGGGGATACCAACTCATTATTTGCTCATTCAACGTATCTAATTATGGACAATAAAAATTAATTAATTAAAAATATCAGGCTGGGATTTAGCTGGAAGTTTCTATGCAAACTGCTAAAGAATTGTCACTGAAGGTCTTGCTTAGTTATGTAACCTGAGAGCATTGTACCAAAATGGCAGGAAATATGTGGTCACTGGTGCAATAGTGGCACAATTGTTATAGATTCAGTCAATTATTTAAGTCCTGCTCCACAAGGTGGTATCCATAATTGGTTTTGTAAAACAAAATCTTGTTCTTTGGGATGCCATTAGGCTCCCATAGAGAGATCATGGCTCTAATTTTGTTAAACTGATTTGAAGTACCTGTCAAGTTGCTTTCCAAACATTTGCTTTTATGAGACGTTAGCAGAATTATCAGGAATATACGTACAACATTCAACTTGAGGCAGGGTATTTTGTTGTTTACTTCTGCAGACATGAGACTAGCTCATGGTGTTAAAGCTTTCTAGCAATTCATCTGTTTCTTTGTCCCCTCTCACCGTAGACATCAGTGTCCAGCTTTACATTAGCTCTGGAGATCCAAAAGGAGTAGGTACTCATGCTTGCATAGTAAGCACTTTGGTCACCTAACTCCCTCTGGATCCCTAGTCCACAGTTACTTGAGTATAGAAGAGAGGGCAGGTGCCATTTTTCCTCCTTGGAATCAACTTTTTTTAAATTGTGGAAACATTGGTAAATGCACTACTTGTCTGTTATGTTCAATACCTTGAAAGTTGTTCTTTAAAATTGTTGCTTCGTTTTAGATAAGTACTTCAGAGAAGCTTATGAAGAAACAAATATAATCACTAAGTCACTTAGATTCATTTTTGTAGATTGCCTCCTTGAGTACATTTTTCTCATTGTAATACTAAATTCTCTACCAAGAGGTATTCATCTGTCATATTTTTGAATATGGGATGTGACCTATATTTGAGCATGCTCAGGAATGTAACTACATTTGATTATAGTGCTTTGTTAAATTATAATGTATAGTTTCTCCAATAAATGCCCTTTGCTTGCTTTCTCTGGGAAGAATATTATTTTAAAAATCATCTCCAATACTCTCCTTCATCACTACAACTAACATACTTTTCTTTATTTTTTTTTAATCCCTTGGATTTGTTTGTGGCCTTTTCACTCACCACGAGGTGGACCTGTTGTATTCAGTTACAATATGACAATAATTTTGTGATTATGTCACTGGAAAAAATAGAAAATAGTCTTTCTTTAGGAGTTCTTCTTTTTAAGATCTTTCCTTATTCAGCCTTTCTTCCTGAAACAAAGAAAAAAGTCCTTGTTATTTTTTTGTTATTTGTCTTGTATTGACCTTCTCTCTGTGTTATTTATTTAACTGATTAACCATGTGCCTTGACTCTTAAACAATTGGGAATGAAAAGTTTTCATGCTTGGTCCATAAATGCTCTCAACCATGAGATCTGCTGAAGTCCTTTCTCTTGTCTCAGTAGCTAATGGGAATTCATTATTAAAAAAAAACAGGTATGACAGAGCATTAGTTACATTTGTAGGAACTTTTAGAGCAATTAAGTGGAGATGCTGAGAACAGTTTTCTTCTCATTATGTATAGCAAGTGGATTTGGCCTCTCCTCTTTAACACTTTCAGGTTTCAGTTAGGTCTGTGAGTGATTGTAGGGAGGGCTAACTCTTCTATCATCTCATGTTCTCCTTTCTGTGCTCTACTGCTGATTCAGAAAATAGCAGAAGATACTAAAAGAAGACTTACCATACTATGCTATATCACAAGGCATGACTCAAGTGCATTTAAATGTTCAGACTGTCGGTATCAAGGAAGGCCATAAAAATAGAGCTAGGTAATGGGTTTTCTGTGTTGAATGTAATCCAGTATTTATCCCATAGCTAAATCAAAAGATGATGATGGAGACTACCCATGTCATGTTCATTCTTTTTAAAAAAATATTTTATTTATTTACCTATTTATTTATGAGAAAAAGAAAGAGAGAGAGAGAGGGAAAGAGGCACACAGAGAGAAACAGAGAGAGAAAAAGAGAGAGAATGGGTGCACTAGGGCCACTACAAAGTCCAGATGCATGTGCCACCTTGTGCACCTGGCTTTATGTGGGTAAAGGGTAATAGAACACTGGTCCTTAGGCTTTGCAGGCAAGTGCCTTAACCACTTAGCCATCTCTCCAGACCTCATATTCATTCTTATTTATAAGCAGGTGGATGGGCTGGAAGTGTACTGCAAGGTACAGGGTATAATTGGTGTGCATAATGTCTTGGGATTAAACCCCACCACCAACACCAAAAGTAGTAGAATAAAATAAAACAGGTAGAGGCATGCACAGGGGAAGACATAAATATACCAACAGCATATAAGCTCTGGTTCTATGGCTTTAGTTGATCTGAAGCATAAGACCTAACACATACCTTAGAAACCAAATGGAACTAGCAGAAAGCATTATACTGATTGTGCTGAAGCAAAAAATTGTATATTGTCACAGAAATTGTTAAACAAAGACTCTTGATAGCTTATGCCCCTTTCCCACTTATACATTAATGTTCAATAAGTAACCATAGATGATATTCTCTCGCACATAAAATCAGTTCAGATATTGCTAACTCATTTTTTTTCTTCAAATTTTTATTGAATTGACTTTTGAAAAAATTTAAAACTGTCTGCTCTCCTAGAAGTAAGAAGATGCCAAGATTGCTTGTGCCTGGCCCCACACCAAAGGCAAAGTCTTTGCTCATGAAGTCCTGGGGTAGACAATAAAGAAGAGACTAGACTGGTGTTCCCTTTGCCTGCCTTCTGCCAACGGTGGCCTAGCAACAGCATCTCATAGACCATAGCAGTAATGGTGGCTGGCTTGAGGATGTACCCAGAAGGCCTTGAAATTTACCAGAAGAGTGAGTTTAGCTTCTTGCTGACAGATTCTTTGAGATAAGCCTTCAAAGGACAAGATGAAGGAGCCTGGCATTCCTTTCCTTTGCCAGCCACACAGTGCTCCTCTTTTGCGGGATCTTTCACAAGTTTCTTCTCTCTCCTCTCAAGCCGTAGGTCCATTAAACACAGCTTTTGTGGTTGTTACATTTAGATGTGATCAAATATTTCATCAGGGATACATATAGCTGCATCAAGTATGGGTGTTTTTTCCAATAAGTCTAGAGCCAAGTAGAAGAGATGGACTAATGGAGAGAGAGAGAGAGAGAGAGAGAGAGAGAGAGAGAGAGAGAGAGAGAGAGAGAGAGAGAGAGAGAGAGGTGGGGGTAAGGAAGGAGAGAGAGAGTGAAGAAGAGGAGAGACTGTGGAATAAAAACCAAATGGTACAGAAATCCAGAAGTAGGAGAAAATGCATTCATGTGGACGATCAAGGTCTCAATTCTACATGCACTTGATGTGAAATTAGATTCTGTGTTCTTTCTAAATTCCAGCAGAAGTTCCCCATAGAAACTAGACAAAGGACCCAAGGAGAATGCTGAAGGGCTGCCAGGCAGTTTGCATTGCTGAGAGTTGTCCAGATGAGCTGAAACCACTGTTTCTTCTACTCTGCTTAGTGGTGCTGTGGAGAATTTCTTGTCCTCACTAAGAACAGGGGAAACAAAGGTGTTATGGACTTTCACAATGTGAGCACATATGGAGATAGGATATTTGAGGAGGTAATTCTGGTTAAATGAGTGGAATCCTATGCCAGTAGGACCGATGTTCTTAAAACAAGAGACACAGGATAATTATCTGTAGAGAAAAGTCCACATAAAGATTCTCTGGGAAATGTAGCAGTTTTACCCCCCAGGAGAGCAGCCCCAGGAGGAAACCAGCTCTGTTGGAAACTGGATTGAGACTCCTAACCTCCCAGAACTATGAGTAAATAAATTTACATTCTTCAAGCCTCTGAGTCTATGGCATTTTGTCATAGCAGTCTTGGCAAAGTAACAAAGGTTTTCATGTGATTGGACCAATTTAGGTGGTTCTAATAAAGCTCTTGTAGGGATTTGGAATGACTATAAGAAGGTGAAGTTGACATTTTACACACATGCATACATGAAATTATTGCATGGGAAGTTGATTTGATTTGGATTGAAGAAATTTTTGAAGACCTAATGTCCTCATCAAAATGTCATCAGTGATCATGAAGGGTAGATCTCATAGACCATGGTTATAAAGAACAGTCGGTATAAAATAAAACATTTTTGTTTGAATTGTTGAAAAAAAAACCTAATTGTGTTTGCAAAACTGAGAACTTTTGCATGGCAAACCTTCAAGTACCTTTCATGGGTTTATGATTTCAACATTGAAAAAAATGCTGGTGTATCTGTCAGGAGACACAGTATTTCTAGTGTTATAAGTGTCTTCTATGCTTCCATATTGCCTCCTTTTTTCCCCCAAATCTAGAGAATAGGACTTTCTAAATTCTGACATGTCTTAATTTCTGTGTCTTTTTTTAACTCATCAAATTATGGGTTATATACTCTCTCCTCTATTTATAAGTAGGTAGGCAAGTGAGTGAGTGTGTGTGTGTATGTGTGAGAGAGAGAATGCAAGAGAGAGAGTTTTTTAAATACCAACTTTTGTGACCAATGGACTATATGGATATTTCAGCATAGGGAGTTCATTATCTATTAATCCTTGGCTCAGACATTGTACTATTTAATTCACTGGTGATTGAATTTATAAGTCATAAGCATCTGATGGCAACAATTGCCAAAATTAACGGACTGGGATGTTTCGGTGCATTTGCCAGCAGACGCTCCAGCTGCCAACGCTATTGGCACATTCAGCTCACATCTCACTTGATTAGTTCTTATAACTCTTCCGAGCTATGTTTTTTTTTTTTCCTTTGAGAAAGCCTTTATAGATTGTATGATTTTTTTTTCATACTGTGATAGTGCTAGGAAAATGGAAAGAAAACAATTAAGAATTTAAACGAGGCTGGAGAGATTTCTCAGTGGTTAAAGCATTTGCCTGCAAAGCCTAACAACCCGAGTTTGATCCCCCCAGTACCCACGTAAAGTGGCACATGTATCCAGAGTCCATTTGTAGTGACTGGAGGCCACGTTGTGTCCATTCTCTCTGTCTCTCTGCTTTCAAACAAATATATAAAAATATGTTAAAATAAACAGTTAAAAACTGGCCAAGTACCACCTACTCTGCAGGCAGTATAAAGCAGTCTTCCAGGGTAATTCCATGGAATACCATGGCGTCATCTTACACTGTTAGACAAAGCTCACCTGGTTGATATCTCCATGCCATGCTTCACTGATCTTGATTTGAATTAATTTGCAGCTACACAGTTGACCTATGCCTTTGTTACATTAGTGTGTTTAGTCAGTGAGTACAATGGATAAACAGAAGACAGATCCAAAGACTAGTTTAAATGTGGCCTTAAATCTTGTGGAAAGAACACCCACTGGCATTGTTTTTTGAAATGCTGTGTAATGCACTGACGCATGTGCCTGATAATGATCAGCTTTAGTCACCTATCATAAAACCTTAGCAATGGCAACAGAGGGACAAAAAGGACTTGTTAGTGAGGGGAATAGGGTTTGAATTCCAGCAGTATATACATATCTAGAGTGGGATTAGTTTTATCTGTGGCTATAGGCATGAGGGCAATTCATATTCTAGAATTTCTTGAGAAATATTTTGGTAAAGGCAAACTCAAGTCCTATGGGGAACATCTGTGTCCCCACAGATGTTTAAAGGGTATCTGTGTCCCTGAGCCATGCAGAAGCAATGCACACATGTTAAGAGCCACATGTGTCCCATATCCATATGCACCAAGAACATTTGTTTCTGTGATATTTTCAATATCTTGCTTAATGACACAAAGATTTCTTTCCCAGCCATTTTCTTAACCAGAAGAATTGACGGAATTTTAGAAAAGAATAATTTCAGCTTTAGAGAACTTGGCTAAAAGTCCATAATTTTTCAGATGCTCTAGTTTTTTCTTTATGGTTTCTCATTCTGTTTCTGTTTACATTTATCGGTCTGCTCTTCTAAAATCTTGTGGGAGGAATAAATCACAGAAAAGGTTGGCTCAGAGATATAGCCTGCATTGTTTTGATTAATTTAGTGTCATGAGAATTTATTTTCTTTCTTCTTATGCCTTCCTGAGTTGGCTCAGAAATGTGATTTCAAACTTCTGCAATGCTTGAAATGGCATTTTGTAGTGAGTGGTGATCTAGTGATAAGAAGAAACTTGCAAACTTCTCCTTTGGGCTTAAGAGGGAAGGCTATACCAATCTGAGGCAGCTACAAGTTTGTGGAAGAGTCCTATTATAAACCATACTTTACTGCTGGACTCCATTTTAGCAATTATCATCAAGTATCTGTCTTCTTTTTTTTATGCTTTACATGGAATTTAGGGTCCACATATTTGAAACTTATTGGTTGTCCTGGAGATTACTTAGTACTCTTAATGGGCCACAGTCTCTTTTTAAAAATTTGCTTGGAATGGTGACCCCTGAGCAAAAGCAGATGGGCATCAGTTCTGTGTGGGATTTACTAAGTTCCAAAACTTCTCTGCCCAGACATGGGATAATTTCAAATCTGGCCCAGATCCCTATTTCATATCTGGAAAACAGTTAAACATATGGACAAAGGTTTATTCAAAATAGAATATATTAACAATTATGTTGGAATGATCTTGATTTCAGTTTCAATTAAATTAAAATAGTTGTTTTAATTATCTAGATTATTTTGACCCATTTAGACAATTGGTTATGTTTTAGCCAATATGTATGTTTAGTTTGACAAGCTAATCACCTCCCTTCCTCTTGGACAGGGAAATTACACCAATTCCAGTTGATCGTAACACTGTGTATGGAGTTAGTACAGGTGGATGGGAGTCAACACCCCTTCATGAAGCCTCCTTAAACCACTGTACATGTAGTTTCAATGGCTCCTGCTGATATGCCAACTCATTTAACTTGAAATTAAAGACACTGTTAAAAAACAAACTTACTGATTCAAAGCACCTTTTTAAAAACAATCCTACTACTTCTAACCTTCATCTGTAATCATCCATAGTGTTTTATAACTTTCTTTTGTATAGGGGACACTGATGTTTGAATTCTCTGTCATACTGTGTGGTATTTTTATCCTCTTAAAGTGACAAGCCAAGTATACCGCTCCTCTAGTACTGCATTACTATCAGATTTCTCCTCATTTGCAGCAGTAGCTATTTAAGAACTCTCTAATCACTGGCCGATCTGTTCTGCTATGTCCCTTTCTCTGGTTACCATAACAACTGAAGAGCTGGTCAAAAATTTATATCCCATCTCCTTATAAGCTAGACAGAAGCCTTACAGAAATATCAGCACTGTTCAAGGAACAACTGGGGTATACTTCAGCTAGTGTGTTTATAACTGTATTACATCACTTAGAGTTGGAAAGGGCCTTAGATTTTTATCTTTTGCCTTTTTCTGCCCAGTTCAGAAAACAGTCTATGTCATAACCCTGGCAAATGACTGTCTAACCTTGAAAACTTCACATTTTGATGTGGCTCATTCATTGCTCACAATTTCAAAGATTTTAAATTTCTTTATATGTTGATTAGGAATATGTGTCTCAGTAACTTCTGCACATTAGTTCTTGTTTGTCATTTTATATGTCACAAAATAGACTCTGTTTTTTTTTTGTTTGCTTGTTTTTTTTTTTTTTTTTTTTTTTTTTGAGGTAGGATCTCCCTCTAGCCCAGGTTGACCTGAATTCACTGTGTAGTCTCAGGGTGGCCTTGAACTCATGGTGATCCTTCTGCCTCCCAGAGTGCTGGGATTAGAGGCATGAGCCATCACATCGGGCTGGGTTTGTTTTTAATATATCAGATAGTTGGATATTTGAAGACAGATATTATTGAAGTGCCCATCTCAATTTTGTCTGCAAAGAAACCATTTCCCTTTCTTTCCATTTAAGTCAGTTTCCAAATAGGCAATTGTCTTCATCCTATTTCGCAAAGGAGGTATCTGAGGCACAAAGAAATTGAGGCATTATTTATTTAAGGCCAAGCAATTGAAAATTCAAGGTAATAGGATGATTTGGATTTGTTTTCATGTAATCTCTACTCAACAGACATCACCCCACATGAACAATGCAATTATAGATGGACATGACCACAATCCAGAAGTACAAACAGTATCTAACATACATCTGTCATCATATGCATGCATCTTCTTTATAGCTATTAAAAGTTATACTTTTGACATGCTCTAGTTCTTTGAAATTTATTTAGCAGCTCTAGGTGCACATGGTTACAATTATTTTATCAGTATTTAGTGATGAGCCACTGTACTGAATAGTGTCATTGTGGGGAATATCAAAGCTATTACATATAGAAAAGTATTTTAAGTATTTTTTAAAAAATCAATATTTTGTTGTCCAAAATTAGATACATTGTATTAGAAAATATTATGTTATTATCCCCGATTCCCTCCTTCCTGTCCCCAATCCACTGGGTATTCTCCTTGGTGGGCATACTGGATCATTCCATGGGGTAGGAGGTTATGGATAGCACAACAGGCAGTCAGGTCCCCCCCACTTGTGTGTTGTTGCTGAGGGAGGCAATGTCTCTTTCCCACCATGGCTCTTACACTCTTTCTTCCCCTCTTCTGCTCAGTTCCCTGAGTCATGGTGGGTGAGATTTAAGACTGCTTTATTGTTGAGATCTTTATGGCCTCTGTACTTCTGCTTTAGGTCCTGTTGAAAAATTGTTGGTATCTGTCACACTGACTTATCCTGGGTTGCCTGATTAGCTGTGCTGATAGGTCTCTTGTCACTCTCTCAAGGGTTTTATTTAGGGTTTACTCAATAAGCCTGGGGTGGTTCATCTCTGGCCAGGATGCCGGCCTTCAGCCTGTAGCTCATTTGTGGAGTTGGAATGACCTCGGTTCTCTCAATGAATTCTGAAAAATACAAACAGGATCTCCATCGGAGAGTGAGGTCAATATGGATTAAATTTGACACACATTTCTAACTTGGCGAGATTCTATTCGGATTAGCCTCTCTGTAGTTCTCTAGTAATGGGAGTTTCTCCTTGGGGGCCCAAGTTTTTGGTTCCCATAGGATTTTGCCCTGAATCCCAATTCCAGTTAAGGGCTCCTTGACAACAAGTGGATTTCTTGGCCAATTTGAAAGCTGTTGACTTTCAGACAACTGTGATGTCAAAACAAGACTGGGGACCACTAAGTTCAACACACAGCCTTCTGGAAAAGCAACCTCAACCCTGGCACAACAAAGGGAAGCTTGTTAAAGCACTGAATCCTATGACCTCTCTAAAGAAATTGGCCAGGTTATGGCACCTCTATTGCCCAAGTATTCACTTCTTGTCTCGCTGATCTCTCCCAGGAGGCAGTGTGTTCAGCCTTTTCATGACAACAGTCTGCATTGTGTATCGGTGATCTCTGCTTTCTCCAAATATTATTGACCAATTTCCCCTGGCCGCTTATGTAGCACCTTCCAGCACTGCATATGCTAGCATCTGGGTTACCTATTTAATATTTAAGCAAATGGGAAAATATCTGCACATGTTTCAGCAGCTTCACAATGGATTAGGATCAGAGCAAAATACTAACAGATGACAACTGTGAGAACAGAAACTGACATTATACTAATTAAGCTAATATCTATAAGTGACTAATGGCCCAATGATTTATTTGACTAAAAGCTTAAGCTAAATAAAGTGTTCTTTATTTGAAGTTAAGGAAAGTTCTCAATGTACTTTGGGTTCCTTGGCTTGGTTTTGATGACTTTTCTGCGCTTGGCCTTTTTTTTAAAAAAAAAAAATCTACTGATCACCTGCTTGTTCTTTGTTACTGGGCTGAGTGGCTTTTTCAGGAAGTAAGATGAGTCAGCACTTTGCAGACTTCCCAGATCTATACAGCTATGAATTTGAGCAATCTAGGTCAGCTTGGCTGAGGGGCGAGAGGCGGTTCTGGCTGTCATTCCTATTTCTCGGTCACATTGTGTTAGGTCTGTGCACCTGCAGCTGTCATGCCCGGCTGCACTTTCCCACAGAAATCCACCAGGTAAAACTTCAGAATCAGTTCCTGTTCTACAAACTCTGAAAATAGTGTACTAGCCTCAAGCATTCTGCCCTACAGAAATGGAGTGCTGTGCCATTATAATTACAGATGCATCAAATATGAAGACCTTTCCTCCCCCACAGGTCTCTCCTGGAAAGTGCACACACCGTCAGGGTTTTAAGTGCAACCAAGCAGTCTGCTTTCTTTAGAGAGGTCATAGGATGCAGTGCTTTTTTTTTTTTGCAAGCTTCCCTTTGTTGTGCCAGGGTTGAGGTTGCTTTCCCAGAAGGCTGTGTGTTGAACTCAGTGGTTCCCAGTCTTGTCTGGGCATCACAATTATCTGTCTGAGCAATGATCATCCAAGGGACTGCTGGGCTCTACCCCAGAGTTTCCGACTCTATCTCTTACAGGGCTCCGATGTGGCTGCTAATTCTGTTGCCCGCTTTGGAGAGTGATTGCTTTGACTTGGAGCTTTGTTTGTACTTGGCAGGTTTACTTAGCTGTGTGCAGCAGGTTTGCACTGTTTCCTTCTTTCCAATCTGGAGGAACAGTCCTGCATTTAAGCATTTGAGAGTAGCTCACGTGTGGAAGGTTTCCTAAACACCAGAATGTAAAATAAAGTCCACTCCAGGTATTCTTTTTTATTTGAGAGAGAGAGAGAGAGAGAGAGAGAGAGAGAGAGAGAGAGAGAGAGAGAGAGAGAGAGAGAGAGAGAGAGAGAGAGAGAGAGAGAGAGAGAGGAGGAGAAAAAGGAAGAGGAGGAAAGAGAAAAAGAGAATAGGTACATTAGAGCCTTCTGCTACTGAAAGCAAACTCCAGATGCATATGCCCTTTTGTGCATCTGGCTTTATGTGGATTACGGGGGAATTGAACCTGGGCCATCAGGCTTTGCAAGCAAACACCTTTACCCACTGAGCCATCCCCAGGTATTCTTTACAAGGCTTTTGAGTGTATATAAAAGAAGTGATTTGAACTAATTTAGCATAGTAAACACTGTGGGGTTCCCTGTCAGATGCCCTTCTCTAGCCAATGCACTCATTTCCTGTTTTCTACTTACAGAGGAAACCAATATTACAAGAATACAGGGCTGGGGTCAACTGCACAATGGATTTACAATCCCATTGTCAGTTTCTGTATCTGAACCAATTCTTCTCTCTCTCTCTCCTCTCTCTCTCTTTTTCTCTCAGATAGGATCTTGCCCAAGGCTGGCCTCTAACTCAATATCCTCCTACAACAGCCCTCTGAGTGCTAGGATTGTATGCATGCACTACCTTTACTGTGCTGACTCAGTTTTTGTAATCAGAATGCATCACGTACAGGAGTGTGGGTCGCTATGAAGAAGGATCTTACAATACTGCAGCAAAGTTATATAAATCTATATGCATTTGATTTCTCTATTCCTTTCCCCAGGAGATAATTGCAGCCATTTACTTGGATAAAAATAAACCAGGAAAAAGAGGACATCCACACCTTTTAAGGTCTGTTGGATATAGGGTCTGAATTGACACTTAATGTAGGGAACTAAAAGTATGAATCCCTGTTAGCATAGGGACAAAGGGGTCATTAAGAAATGAAGCTGCAGCCCACATGGAGATAACAGTCATCCATTAACTATATGGAAGACTTGGTGGTCATTTCTCCTGTTTGTTTTCCCATCTATTTATTATCTATCTATCTATCTATCTATCTATCTATCTATCTATCTATCTATCTATCTATCTGCCTATCTATCTATCTATCATCTATCTATCATCTATCATCTATCTATTATCCATCTATCATCTATCTGTCTATCATCTATCTATCTATCTATCTATCTATCTATCTATCTATCTATCTATCATCTAGCATCTATCTATCTATCTACCATTTATTTACCTATTATCTATCTTATCTTTTTTCCTATCTAATCATCATAATTGGATGCTCCTAAATCTTTCAAAACCAAGTTATTTTAGAAGCAAAGGTCAAATAGAATCCTTGAAGCCAACAAAATCAAATAGTGCAATATCCCAGGAAAAATGAAAGTAGTGCCACACTTAAAACTGAAAAGATGCAAGAACAGTGGGCCGTTTTCATTTTATGGTCTGAAACTTGCAAAAATAAAAGTGCATAGTTTCTGACATACAGCAGTATATTATTACAATACCAATAAAGCCTCCAAGTGAAATCTGCTGCATTGCCAGTAGCCATGGATCTTGTAAGGGCCCATTTCTCTCTTCACCAGCAGAGTAAGTTCTTGGCATTCATTTATTTCAAAGGTGCACATCTCAGTTTATCTTCAGGTTAATGTTGGCTCTTTCCCATGTTGCACAACAGAATCTGAAGGGAACTGCAGAGGCTGGGATTCTTCTGAGCATTGCTTTCATCAAGTCTGTTAACTAGACCTATTAGTGACACATTTGGGGGGGTCTGCTGGGATCTCTCCTCCAAAGCAAAAGCTAAAATGATGCACCATATAACTACTGTCATTAAGAAAACAGCCAAAGATGTGTGTTTCTTTGGTGTTTTGAAATTGCAATGAGACTAGTACAATGACCACTGTATGAAGTGAACAAAGCTCATTTTGAGTGACACCCAGGCAGGAAAATTTTGTGTAACAGGTCAAGGGGTACAATGCAAGCTGCTCTTCCCCTTGGGATAAATGAACTATGGTATTAGAGATATCTGTGGTAGCAAAATCTGCCAATAGAAAGTTCCCAGTAGATGAGTAGCAGTTCAGCACCCTAGAACTCTGACGCATGGCTATTCAACTTTCTGCAAGCACAATATTCTATTCATAGAATGTCCTTAGGACTCATTCAAGATTACACATCTGAGCCTGGGACATCCAGTGATCAAATAATGAAAAGTGCTCATCGTGAATTGGGGCACTCTTGAGCTTTTCTGTTTACAATGCTAGCAGTACTTAGCAGCATTCTGTTATCAGTGGGATTGTAAGAGCCACTGAAAGAGAGAAGTAGTATTCCCTTGAGTCTTGAGAAAGTCTAGAGGCACAAATAACCAAGCTGCATGATGGGCTGGTGCTCACTGCCAATCCCTCCAGTTCTCAGACACTTGTCCTTCAGGGCACACCTATGGGTCATGATGGATATTCCCTATGGCCTGTGGACTCAGGAGGCAAAAAAGAATTCATTTGGTTCATGGATTTGCTATAGTGGTGTGAGTAGAACACTACAAACACTCTTGTTTGAGTAGAACAACAAAAGCAGCAACTGATTTTGAACTACAACTGCACTCAGTGATGGCCTAAAAACTATGGAGAGAGGACATATTCCCAGGGGTGAACTTCTGTTAGTGAACAGCATCAACTCCTTGTGGAAGGAGAATTCCAAGTGGGATGTACATACAAGTGACTCAACTGGTTGATCAGGGAAGAGTCACATTAGATGATTTGTGGTAAAGAAATCAAGAGAAAACTACATGGACAGACCTGTGGGAGTAGGCATAATACACAGAAATTTTTACATGCACACCACAGTATTTATTCTAGAAGTGGCACTAAAAATCCACATAGGTAGGTCAGATTTAAAAAGACAAGTTTCTTTTTGAAAAGAAAAAGGACCAAATGTGTAGTATCTATGTGGTTTTGATAGATTTTTAAAAGTTAGCACAATAGAGGAAAAAAGGTATAGTGTTTACAGTGTAGGGCTAGAAAATAGTTTCAATCTTCTTAAAACAGTGAAATTAAGCATTGTGAATTTTACTATTGTAGATACTAAATTGGGGTATGACTTGGAAATTTTATGGTAAAATTTTGTATCTTATAAAAAATATCAAAAGTTATTAGGGTGAGCTTTCTGGCTTCTAAGTTCATAATATATTTTTCAAATGAACAGGAGTTCAATTCCTCAGTACCCAAAGTGGTGTATGCATCTGGAATTCATTTGCAGTGACCTGGCATACCTTTTTTTTCTCTCTCTCTCTCATTTCCTTGCAAATAAATAAAAATATTTTAAGAAAGAAATAAAATTTACAGTTTATTTAAATAAAATTTAAAGTTTATTCATGTGGATATGGGTAAATGAAATGCACACTGATTGACTAGAGTTAGGGGCTTAGATATTTAATTTAAAATGGGAAAAGGAAAGGGGTAAAACGACATCTATGTGCCTCTTTAGGCAAGTCAAATGATCCCTAGGTAACAAATTCAAGATTAAAATGTTTATGATCTGCTTATTTATGCAGAAGTAAGCGGTCTTTTCCATATTCTTTGTGGTCGTGAAACTTGCCCAGGGAGTCAATTTAGGATCACTGACCTCTGGGAGTTTCTGCTATTAGACAAAAAGGGGAGGTTCAGGAAAAAGAATGTTTTATCTTTTGCCAGTGTTATAACCTGGGTCCCACTATTTGCCCATCTGATACTAGGCTAGAAGTCTCACACAGAAGGAGAGTTGCCTGATTGCTTCACATATTAGTTACTTTACTCATGGCGGTGACCAAATCCCTGACAAGAAGCAACTTAGGAAAGGAAGGGAAGGTTTATTTTAACCCACAGTTTTAGGGGACACTGTTCATTATGGTTGGGACAGTGTGGCAGCTGAGTCACATTCTGTCTACAGTCAGGAAGAGAAGGAACACAAGAGGTGGGCTGGCTTATAATCCTCCACCCATAGTACCCGCTTCCCCCACTGAGACTCCACTTCGTGAATGTTCCAGCACCTTCCCAAATCAAGTGTTCAAACACAGGAGCCTATGGAGGCATTGTATGTTCAAACCACAGCGCCTAAAATCCCAGTGAATCTGTCTTCTCTCCTAGAAATGGGTCATTCCAATCAAATGTTGTGTTTCCCTCCAGGAGGTAGAGGTGTAGATTGAGAGGCAGGACACATGACAAAGACAAAATCAAGTCAAGTAGTTGGAGCAGACTAAGCTGGGGTTGTTGTTAGTTCTTGAGTCCCAGGGAGCAGGCACCTGAGATGTGGAGATCCAGGGCTTCCATGCGCAGGTGAGAAAGGCAGTCCTGGTCAGTTCCTGCAGAAGAGTGGGAAAAATGCAGATGAGGTGGGAAACTTCCCAGTGTTTCCCACTGTGATGGTGGCACTCCTTTGATGGGACAAGTTGCCCAGTTTCAGCTTGCTTGGTTTCAGGTAAAGGGTAGTTACAGCTCTCAGAGACAGAGGAGAAGATAAACTAGTAATATGAATTATAGACAACAGGCTCCAGTTTACAAAGAAACTAAAACATTTCAAACATTGAACAAGACTGGATGTGGTGCTGGGGAGATGCCTCAGCAGTTAAAGGCACTTGCTTGCAAAGCTACTGGCCTGGGTTTGATTCCTCACTACCATGAAATTCACATGCACAAAGTGGCACAGCACTTGGGTTCATTTGCAGTGGCAAGAGGCCCTGGCCCACATTCTCTCTCTCTCTCATAAATGAATAATTTTTAAAAATTAGACTGGGTTGGGGAGATGGCTCAGTGGTGAAAGGCACTTGCTTCTAAAGCCTACTGGCCAGGATTCAATGCCCCAGCACCCATGTAAAGCTAAACATACAATGCAGTTCATGATTTGAGTTTGTTTGCATCAGTAAGAGGTCCTAGAGTGTCCATACTCCCCCAATCTCTGTCCCTTGCAAATAAATAAATTTAATTCATAAAAAAGAAATGAAACTTACAATAGTTTGTTCTGATTCACTTCCCACCCCGAGGACACACAGAATTAGGTAATTAAGTATATTAAGGGAATATTTAGTGTAAGAAAGCTATTTGAGCTACTTCCAGAGAAGGGGCATTAATTTTAAAGATTTAAACAGG
>PVHP010032067.1:0-20694 GCA_004024765.1 Zapus hudsonius | reverse complement strand
CCTCCACCGTGGGCTGTCTGTATTAGTCCTTGTGGCAAGGGATCCTGTATATCTTAGTACTCATCCCGGTCTTCCTGGCCCAAGTGTGTTGTTACTGAGGGATGCCTTGCCTCCGGACAGTCTCCCCCACCACGGCTCTCACAATCTTTCCGCCCCCTCTTCCGCTCAGTTCCCTGAGTCGTGGTGGGTGAGTAATAAGGCTGCACAAATGTTGCGAGCTTAGAGGTCCTTGTGTCGAAAATCCTTGGTTCCTGTCTCAATGGCCTAACCTTACCAACCAACCTTAGGCCGATGGATGAGATCCTGACAAGAGAGGAGCCACCACAGTCATATCAGGGAGGATCCATAGGGAACTCAGCAGACAATGAATGATGAACAAGGGATCTATAACCACAGTCATTCAATCATAAATAATTTTTTAAAAGAACAAAATAAAGGAAATACACTGGGGTTATTAAAATTCTTAGGAAGTTGAGGAATTGGGCTTCAAATTAGTCTTGAGTAAGAAGGTCTGTTAGGAGTATCAAGGTCACGTAGCAGCGCTGTCAGGGAAGGACTCCTATGCCTCTCTCAAAGATGGATAGCAGCTTCCTCTCACCAGGAGCTCTGAGCAGTAGCTTTCCCCATCACAACTACTGCTGTGATTGCCCTAGAACTTGGGGTTGGAGCGGAGGTCTATATGGTCTCCTGCTTCTGATTCTTTGCCTATAAGCAACTTCTGTTTAAAAACCCATGTAGGTGCATCTTATTGGCTGAACGTGGGTCAGATGTCTGTTCCTGACCTTAGGAGAATCTACAAAAATACACATTGGGTTTTGCATATTTAGGGTGAGAGATGAGTTCTGTCTCCCCATATGACTTGCATGGACTGAATTAATGCACATGGTTCCCTAAAACAACTAGGTAAGCCGCAAACTTAGTTCTTTAGTTCTGCTAACCGAGTTTCCCAATCTCTCATGTGGCTACTGTGTTCCCCATTGGACACTGCAGGTACAAAACATTTCATCCACAGAAAATTCTATCAGTCAGCTCTGGCCTACATAAAGCCTTTCATCTTATTAATGTGCCAACTGAAGCCACTGGAGGCTCAGTGATGTGTCATTGTCCCAGAGCCAGCTGGAGTTCAATTCGGAACTATCCAATAGCAACATTTCTGATTACTTTTTAATTGTTCATCCATTGCAACTTTCTGTCTTTCAAGTGACAGTTGTAAATGGTATGTTTGTTTGGGTTCATTCCCCCAATATTTCAAAAGCTTCTTGATCCTAAAATCTGTGGCTTAGTGAATTCATTTGAAGTCCATACAGAGTAGCTCCAACAGAAAGCTTTAATGAATAGAAAGTTATTAACCGAGCCTAGAAAGTGCAAGTGCTTTCTCAGTCTTTATCTTGCAATAACTTGTTGCATAGAATATTTAGACAATTTCCTTTCTTAGCCAGTTATTGAAAGCAAATAAAATCCATTCTTGCACCAAAGGTTTGTGAGGGTACCAGTTCCTTTCAGCCCTGCCTGTCAGGTATGGTCTGGATTTCTGCTGATGTCCAAAGGGAAGCCAAAGTTTTTTCAGCCACAGTGAACAAGTGGAATACTCCTCTGCAAACATTTCTTAGAGGCTGACAATAGCCAGAGGAACAGATCCAAAAGAAACGTGTATATCCATACCCACTCAGCCTCTGGTTTCTGCAGAAACACTCTCCACTGGGTGTTGTCCTCTCAGGCAACACTGTAGGTACTCACAGGCAGGTGTCGACTGACCCCAGTGGATGCACGCTCCTCTCCTTAAAAGCCCAAACTGAGCATGTGCCTGCTGCCATGGAAACCACTTGGTTACCAAAGCTGTAAGGATAGATCTGAGGGAGCAGTCTTCAAATGGTTTTGTTTCTAGGCTTGATTTTATTTTCCAGTAACATTAAAATGCTACTATTTACACTCAGTGGAATGATTGCTATCATCTGAAAACACTGTCCTCTTTCTAAACAGCACAATGCCAGGTGAAGGTCAGTGAGCAGCACACACAGTCCTGGTGGCTGGAGCTAATGGTCCTAAGACATGTAGGCATGCTCTGTAAATATACATATATATATATATATATATATATATATATATATATATATATATATATATATATATATATATATATATATATACAGAGAGAGAGACAGAGAGAGAGACAAAGACAGAGTGAGACACAAAGAGAGAATATGGGTATGTCAGGGTCTCTTGCCTCTGAAAACAAACTCCAGGTGTCTATACCACTTTGTTCATCTGGCTTTATGTAAATACTGGGAAATGCAACCCTGATCAGCAGGCTTTGCAGATAAGCACCTTTTAATCACTAAACCATCTTCCCAGGCTTCCTTTGTTATTTCAAAAATATATTTTATTTGTTTACAAGCAGAGGGAGAGAGGGAGAGAAAGAGGGAGAGGGAGAGGGAGAGGGAGAGAGAGAGAGAGAGAGAGAGAGAGAGAGAGAGAGAGAGAGAGAGAGAGAGAGACTGAGAAAGAGAGAATGGACACACCAGGGCCTCCAGCCACTGCCAATGAACTCCAGATGCATGCACCACTTTGTGCATCTGGTACTGGGAAACAAACCCGGGTCCTTAGGCTCTGGAGACAAGTGCCTTAACCACTAAGCCATCACTCCAGCCCTTCTTTGTTATTTTTAAAGTGACACATTCACCAATATAATGCCACTACTTCTCACCTGATCTGTACAAAATGTAGGGAAGGCAGGAAGACAAGCAGATGAATCAAATAGGAAAAGGCAAAAGAAAATGATGGAGACAGAACTGACTAGCCTATGCACAGAAGACCCCAACGCTGCTGCTACACAGCACCTCTCAGATACATGAGACTCGATGATGCCACATGAAGGCCTTACCACAGGACCCAAAGCTCCATTGATCCATCTTAAATCCAACCAAGTGCACATGATTTGGTTTAAGGGCTTCCAAATGTTATTTCTACATCTCATTCTGCTGCTAGCCCCGAAAAGGAAACTAAGAGTGTAAAAAGAGCACTTCTCTCGTGTGGTGAGTCACCTCAGGAAAATCAGGCTGGAAGCAAAAATCAAGTGACAAGGTCAGGGAAGTCTGTCTCCCAAGGTCTGCTCACGCTGGAGTGAAGGAAAAAATTTGGAAGAACCCTCACATGTTTATCAGTTTTCTGATGTGGGTGGATCTTGGAGGAGACTCCAGAGACCTAAAGGAATGGGAGAGGAAGATGAAGAGGAAATAATGACAATAAGAGAAGGATGTACAAATGGCTCCTGTTGGACCTGGTGGCAAACCTTCTTAATCCCAGCACTTGAGAGGCAAAGGTAGGAGGATCACTGTGAGTTCAAGGCCAGCCTGGGAATACAGAGGGAGATCCAGTCAGCCTGGGCTAAAGTGAGACCCTGTCCCCCAAAAATTGCTCCTAAGAGTTATTGCAACAACAAAACTTTAGCTACCAAAAATTGAAGTGGGTATTTTGAAAGAATAACAACAGGAATTGCTACCAGACATACATGGACCATTGGTTATTTTTATAACTATTTATAAGGTTAGTGCACTAAAAATGAGTGAATTTAAGAATCCAACCAATTTCCTTTCATTACTGCAACCACAAAGTTCAAGCCACCATCTTGTGTATTTATTTATTTATTTATTTATTTATTTATTTATTTATTTATTTTGTCTGTTTTGAATCTTACTCTAGCCCAGGTTGAACAGAACTCACTCTGTGGTCCCAGGCTGACGTCATTGTCACAGTGGTCCTTCTAACTCTTGAGTGATAGGAGTCAAGGTGTGTACCACCCATCTAGCTATGGGGATACTGAAATGGGACCACTTTGTTCCCTCTGCTGCCCTGGACATCGTGTTTCCCTGTCCACTAATATCAGTTGCTGCTGGCTTCTCATCCCACATAAGGTACAAATCTTAACCGTGGTCTCCAAGGCTGCCTATGACACCCCCCCACACACACACTCTATTTGTTGACTTATCTTCTATCTAACTTTCTATTATTATATTATTCCTGAAACAGCTCATTCTTCTGTTTCCTTAAAATGTTGTCATGGTTTGATCCAGGTGTCCCCCACAAACAAATGAATATGTTCTTATTGATGGATCCTCATCTGATGGCAGTTTGGGTTTTACAACTTCTCTTGAGCTGTGTTGTTGGGGGTGGGCTTATGGGGTTATAAGCCAGCTTCCCCTTGCCAGTGTTTGGCACACCTTCCTGCCGTTGTTTGCAGTGCTGTGGCGGAGGTGATGTCCACCCCTCTGCTCATGCCATCATTTTCTCTGCCGGGATGGAGTCTCCCCTCAAGTCCGTAAGCCAAATAAACCCATTCCTCCAAAAGCAACTTTTGCTTGGGTTCATTCTGCGCAGCAACTAGAAAGCTGACTACAACAAATGTCAAGTATGTTTCTTCCACTAGAAAGGTACCTTCTCCCTCATTCTGTTCTAGAAAGCTCAAATATCATTTGCCAGTGATTTAACCACTTTGTATAATAAATAACCTACTTCCCCCATGTGCTCCCCCTTTTACATCTCTGCACACATCCCCAGCTTCCTGTCCTGCCTTTTTATTCCCTATAACAATATAGCAGTATTCCAAATGCCCATTTGTTCATCTGTTGATTATCAATTTCCCCTCACAGGAATATAGGATCTTTCTGTCTAGAGTTCATATGTTTTGTCATAGAGAGGAATATTTGTTGATGAATGAATGAATGAACATAAGAAAGAGAAGCGAGGGCTAGAATTTCTTGACTATGGAGGGGAAGAAGAAGTAATAGCATCACAAAGTCACAGAGCTAAAGAGAGGATGAGGTGGAGAAAGATGTCAAGACAATGAGGACGAGGTTGAAGACAGCAACAACTATTATCTGCTGATCTCTCAAGAGGAACATTCACTTTTTATAATGTCTATTCTATTTTCCTTCAATCCTACCATTTATTATCTCAGTTCATCAGATCCACAAACAACAGAAGAATTTAGATGACTCGCTCAAAGACCACATAATTTTTCACTCGTATCTTTCGCCAGTGTCTGGATGTCTAAGAATCGAACATCTCAAAGATAAGAACTGTGCTGTGTCAGGGTCTATCAAAGCAAGCAAAGCAACAAAGCTGAAAGTGTGTCAAAAGCCCACAGAGACTGTGACCAAGAAGAAAAGCAGATCCTTGCACTTAGAAAACAAGCCTTCTTGCCAGGATAACAGCATATAACAGAAGATAATATGAATTAAGAGAGCATAAATGCAAATAAACAAAAGGTAACCAAATAAACGTTTCTCAGTAAATATTTGTCATTTTCTAAAATAATCTTCTCGTTATAAATTGCTTAATCCCCATCTATATTACAAGATCAAAATGACCTTTTTTGCACTCATCCTCATAGTCACTTTCAAATTTGAATTATTCTCCCCCATATTCTGTGTCTTCATGAAGTTTGTCAACTGGGCTTTTGACTCAGAATGAACAAGCAATCCCATTTTTTTCTGCAGACACTCGATGATTTCATCTTAAGTGAGAGCTGTTGTTTTCCACAAAACAAGTGGGTGAGAATTACTTTGTTTTGTTTAGTATCACACAGAGAAGGTTAGTGTGAAAAAAAAAGTTTAAAGAGGTAATTATTTTAATGGAACTTTTTCTGCTCAACACAGTATCAGGATGTTAGGTGCTGGTGTGATTGTACAAAATGAACACTTTCATGCTCTATAACTGGAAATGTAAAATTGATTAACTTCAAAGCAGAGGAGCAAAATTTTATCTATTAGAGGAGCAAAATTTTATTTATCTTTATAAAATTTTATCAATTTTATCTATCATACAATAATTCCATTTCTTCAACTCTAAACAGAAAATAAAATTGTAATGTAAAAATTTTTTTAAATATATATTTATTTGAAAAACAGGGAGACAGAGAAGAAAACAGAGAGAGAGAGAGAGAGAGAGAGAGAGAGAGAGAGAGAGAGAGAGAGAGAGAGAGAGAATGGATGTACCAAGGCCTTGTGCTACTGCAAATGAACTTCAGACTCAGACTCCACTTTGTGCATCTGCTTTACGTAGGTACTGGGAATTGAACCCGGGCCCTCAGGCTTTGCAAGCAAGTGTATTTAACTACTGAACCATCTCTCCAGCCCCTGTGATAATGTGTTATATAATGACATATATTCAGCATGTCTTAAAGTCAAATGAATATTGTATACTGAGCATATTCCTCTCCCATTCCCTCCCCCTTCCCATACCTTTCCCTTCCATATATATAGATAGATAGATATAGATGTATAGATATATATGTGTATGTGTGCATAAAATAAAATTTTATGCATCCATATAAAATCTAGGAACTTCAATTGGGAGAAATTGAGACCAGCTTAATTCACTTAAAAGGCTTATCTCCATTTGTATCTACTTTCCTGCAACTGACGTAACTTTTCTTTTTTATGGATGAAAAGATTCCATTATGTATATATACCACATTCCTCGCTTGTTAAAAGTGAAATTCATTAAAAAAATAAATTACTTCAACTATTAAAAAGTATGTCTAGAGAAGGGGACAGTAAGAGAGGAAGACAAAAGCACTGGGTGACAAAATGAGGTGACAGCTTGCATTTACATCCTGTCCTTCAAAAATAGTTAATAAAAATCGTGCCTTGTCTTCATGCTTTAAAACTTTTTTTTTGAAGAAAAAAAGACACATTGATAGAAAATGGCTAGCTTCCTTTGATGATTGCCTGATCATCCTTTCGTCACACCTTCTAGTGAACCAAGATCATAGTCTACAGGAAAAGTGTCCCCATCCATGCATTTAGCTAAAGTAGACAAAGTGTTGCCTCATAATGAAGTTCTTCTAATTTTTGTTTGTTCCACTTTTCATTAAGAAAGAGAGGGAGATAAAGAGGAAAGAAAATTTCTGATGAAATGAAGCAGCCGTGGATTTTCCACTGGCTATGTAAATATCTGGGCAGAAAGTCAATCATCCTGGCATTTTACTATTCCGTCTGTGAAGTACAATAATGATACATTGCGACGCGATTGTTAAAAGCAAGGACACTGTGGCTATGTTGCCTACATTCGGCTTCTAATTCTGCCTTATACCAGTTGTGTGACCTTGGGTAAGTTAATTAACTTCTCTGCCTCTGTTTGTTCTTCTGAAAGATAGATTAAAAGCAAGAAGACATTAGATTCCTGAAAGTTAATGTGCTGAGGAAAAATGTCTATTACATAAGGGGCATTCTGGTAGGGTTAACTATTGCTACAAACCTTATTCAATAATTGTATGCACCTAAAAATGTCAATTTCATTGTCGCAAGATCTTTCTCCTACAGGTATGTAGACAGATGTTCAATGTTAGTGTCCCTGGGCTTAAATCAAAGTGTCAGCTGGACATCACTATTTTCTGGAGACTTTTGGGTAAAATTTGTTTCCTTCACTTTCCCAGATTCTTGGCAGCTGCCCACATTACTTTATTCATGTACCCATCCTGGGTTTCAAAGCCAGTAACTACAAACTGAGTCCTCTGTAACTGCTAGCTCTCCTGTTTTCTGTAGCTAGAAGAATCTCTGATTTTAAATTATTATTTAGCCAGGCATGGTAGCACTAACCTTTAATCCCAGCACTCAGGCAGGCAGAGGTAGGAGGATCACTGTGAGTTCCAGGGTAGCCTGAGACTACATAGTGAATTCCAGGTCAGTCTGGGCTAGAGCAAGACCCTACCTCAAAAAAAAAATTAAATCATTACACTATCAGAATAATACTAGATTATCTATCTTACAATGCCATTAACCTTAACCATATTGGCAAAGTCCCCGTTTCTGCAGTTTAAGACATGGGCATCATTGTGGGTGTTACTCTACCTCCATTGCTTCCTGTCTCTACATTTATAAAAATACATACACACTATACACAAAGTGATCTTACTATTCTACTCTCTTTAATTCTTACTTAGTAAATCAATTTCACAATAATTATGCCCTTTTATCAATGCAAGCCTCATGTTTGTTTAGAGAACCTTTATACAGATAGAAACAAGTACCAGGGTGACCCATGACTCACCAAGATGTCAAGAAGGAAAGAAATCCCAGTGCTGGGACATCTCTATCACACTTGCCGAGGCTCAGGGTCTATTGAGGAAGAGGTGGTGTAAAGATTCTAAGAGCCAAAGGAAGGGTAGGATTGCTTACAATGCAAACTTCCAGACACAAAATGACCTTGATATTCATGACCTCACAGTGCCTGATAATATCTACACATAATGGGAGGAAAAGATGATGACACAGAAACAAAACAGAGACTAATTGAGAGGGAGAAGAAACATGGGGGAGGATGGGGGAGGAGAGGGAATCATAATGGTTTATGGTCTATAATTATGGAAGCTATCAATAAAAAGTTAAACAAAAGAAGGTTCAGTGATTAGCAGTGAGTCAGCTCAATCACCTGCCAGGGCTCAGAGAACATTGCAGAGGAAGTGGCTGGCCAGAGAACTTCTCTATGGAGACAGCAGCAGACACTGAGGAGATCCAAAACTCATCAAAGGAAAAAAAAAAAAGGAGACTTCTGGGAACTAAAGACAAAAGGAGATTTCTATCACACACTCCAAAGCTCAGGGAACATTACAGAAGCGGGGGCGGAAAGAATGTAAGAGCCATAGGGTACATAGGAGATCTTCAGAGTGTTGATCGTCCATGGTTACCAATCCCCCCACAGGTCCAGCAAGCTTCTGAGCCCATCACCATTTTACATGGAGGATGGAAGACCCAAGGAATGAGACAACAAGACAGAGGCAGGACAAGGGTCCTGAGGGAATGGGGGAGGGCTTGGGATAGGACCATGATCAAATTATTGTAAATTACAGTAAAGTTTCAAATTTTAAAAATACATTTAAAACAAATTATAAAGAAAAATAATAATTTAAAAATAGATAGAAAATATTTTGTCAATCTATTTATTCTGAAAAGAAAATAGAGCTGCTCTTATTTTGGCCATAGCTATGATCAGAAGAACTGTGGCCCATGGTCTCCTTTTCAAGACTGTTCTGATGACAAGAAGAGGCGATTGTCCCCACAACCCTTCCGGATCAGACAATGAATGCCTCCTTGTGCCTCTGGAGCCAAAATAAGGAAACTTAGAACTGACGGTGAGAAGAGGCTGCTTACCCAGGCTGAGTGAATGCCTCCCCTGAGTCTCATTCTGGAATGTCCCATCATGATCGCATCCTCCTTTTTATTAGCATTTAATTCTACAAAGTCATGGATTTCATGATGACATTTGCATACGTGCATAGGACATATTTGATCATATCTATCTCCTTTAGTACATTCATTCTCCTACCCCACCCAAGTCCTTATTCTTAAGAAAGCTTTTCAATTTTTTTAATTAGATATCTTTATTGTCCAAAAGTAGATACATTGTATTAGCAAAGATTATGTTGGTATCCCCATTTCCCTCCTCCCTGTCTCCAATCCACTGGGTATCCTCCACGGTGGGCATACTGGATGGTTCCATGGGGTAAGGAGTTATGGATAGCACAAGAGGCAGCCAGGTTCCCACCCCCGCCTTTGTGTGTTGTTGCTGAGGGGAGCCATGAGGATATTCTCCCCCACCATGACTCTTACATGCTTTCTGCCTCCTCTTCCGCTCAGTTCCCTGAGTCATGGGGGGGTGAGATTTAAATCTGCTTTATTGTTGAGATTTTAAGGGCCTCTGTACTTCTGCTTTAGGTCGTGTTGAAAATCGCTGGCATCTGTCACATTGACTTACCCTGGGTTGACTGGTTAGCTGTGCTGATAGATCTCTTGCCATCTCATCACTCTCCCAAGGGTTTCATTTGGGGGCTACATGATAAGCCTGGGGTGGTTCATCTCTTGCCAGGATGTCAGCCCTCCACCTGTAGCTCATTGGTGGAGTTGGAATGACCTCAGCTCTCTCACTGCCTGCTGAAAAATACAAGCAAACAGGATCTCCATTGGAGTGAGGTCAATATGGGTTAAATGAGACACACATTTCTAATTTGGCGAGATTCTATTGGAGTTAGCCTCTCTGAAGTTTCCTGGTAAATATTCTGGATCTAGCAGGGTCTCTTGGTGTTGTGTGAAGATAATCTGTGTTTTCTTTAGCAATAGGTTCTTACCTTTGGCCTGGGGTGGGTATTCAAAAGCTTTGACAGAATCCTGTCTTGTTTTAGGGACCTTGTGGGTCTCTTTAATCAGCAGTTCAGTGTGGGAAGGAACCAATGACTGGGCCAGGGAGTTCTAGGTCTGATCAATATTTCATGGGGTTAGGCTTCCTCCTAACCTCCTAACCTCCTAATTCCTCTTTACCTCCTAATTTCATGGGGTTAGGCTTCAAGAAACTATAGTTTCTTACTTTAAGAAACAAGAGCAAGGTCTTCAAATTCTGTTCCATTGGTCTGTCTTTCTGTTTTTAAGCTAGGACAATGCTGTTTGTGTTACTATGGCTTTGTAGTATGTCTTTAGATCAGGCATGGTGGAACATTCAGAACACATTCATTTGTGGGGGACACCTGAATCAAACCTTCACAATGGCCATTCTGACTGTGGTGAGATGAAATTTGCATTTTTCGGATGTTTAACATTAAAAAAAGTATCTGTTGACCATTTGTGTTTCTTCTTTTGAGAACTGTCTCCTTATTTTATTTTCCCATTTATTGATCACAGTTTTGTTATTTCAATGTTTTTTTTATTTCATTTATTTTTCATTATACAATTCTTTCACATTCTTGGTTAGTAATATTCCAAGGTATTTGATTTTTTTTGAGGCAATGAAAATGGGACAGTCTCGGGCTGGAGAGATGACTCAGCGACTAAGGCACTTGCCTCCAGTGCCTAAGGCCCCAGGTTCAATTCCCCAGGACCCACATAAACCAGACCCACAAGGTGGTGGCCCTGGTTCTCTCTCTCTCTCTCCCTCTCTTTCTTTCTCTGTATCTCTCTGCTTGAACATGAATAAATAAAATATTTAAAAATAATTAATTAAATAAATAAAATAAATTTAAAAAAAAGAAAATGGGACAGTCTCTCTGATGTCTTTTCTGTAAGCATATCATCTACATACAGGAAGGCTACTTATTAGGACTCTGCACAATAGGAAGTCATGTAATATAGGAATCTGAGTAAGAACAAAAACTACCCACTGAGTGCCAGCATTGTGTGAGATGACAGGCTGGATTTGGGCAATTTTTATGATATGCAATTTATATCTCCAGAAAATAAGACTAAATATATTTGTCATATAAGGTTATTTTAAGGATTTTATTAGGTGATATATGAGAAAATGCCATGCATAATTAAATTATATATATGTATGTATTTCTTCTCCTACTTCCTTACCTCATCATGAATATTTAAAAATGCATGTTATATGGTGCGGTAGCTTGTATTGTCTTGGCAACTTATCGTTAGCAGCAATAGAAAAAAAATCAGTGAATAAAAAAGGAAAGAAAGGAGGAAGGGATGGAGGGAGGGAAGGGAGAAAGGAAGGCTGGAAGGAAAGAGCGAGGAAGAAAAGAAGATGAGAAGGTGGGAAGGAAGGGAGGGAATAGAAGGGATGTAGGGAGGAAAGGAGGAAGAAGGGAAAGAAAGAAGAGAAAAAAGGAAGGAAGGAGATGGAACAGAAGAAGAAAAGGCACACTTTTTCCTTCAAACAAGTTTCGTGAGAAATCTTTGCACAGCTTTCTGATCTCAACTACAGTTTTATATAAGTTTAGAGTACCGAATAATGCTCAGCAGTTTAGCCCTTCAAGCTGACATTCTTGTGGAAGTAGGAAGCCTCCTACACAAATGCCATGGGCGTACATATTACCGTTTTGTGGCCTAATAACCATCATTAAGGGCTGTGGCAATATCAGCCAGGGAAAGAGTGCTGGGTAGAGAGCCATAACTGCAATCTGTGGCCTTCTCTGCTGGAGATTTTTGCGCATCCTCGGAGTAGTCATTCAGACCCTCTGGACTTTAATTTCCTCATCAATATGATTATAATTCGGAATAAATGATTCTTAATTCTAAATTTTCATTAATTTCACCCAAACTCCATTGGTAAGCTGAATTAATTTTGTAAAATGAACAGTGACAAGTTCCCCAGGTAAACATCCTGCCCTTCATTAAAACTGAGCAAATAATAAGCAAGTAATAGATAACAATAAAGCAATAAGCTCCAATTATGCATTAATAGTCTAGACTACCTTTCTACCGTCAATCTACCCCCAATGCATGATGACTAACAACATTAATTTGAAAAGATTAGAATGTCTATTACTTCAATTGAGAGCCATCCATCACCAACTTTGTCACATCCTGACCCCATGGACCACAGGCTTCTGGGAATCCCTGAAGGGTTATTCTAGTTTTTCCAAGGCTAAACTTCACCCACACCCTTAAAATAGGAATTTTACCATCCAAACCAGTATGATTGCTTCTTCTTTTTTTAATATTTCATTTATTTATTTATTTCAGAGAAAGAGAGAGAGAGAAAGAGGAAGAGAAAGAGAGCACGTGGACACGCCAGGGCCTCCAGGTACTGCAAATGAACTCCAGACACATGCACCTCCCTGTACTTCTGGCTTTATGTGGGTACTGGGGAATCAAACTCAGGTCCTTCTGCTTTGTAGGCAAACACCTTAACTGCTAAGCCATAGCTCCAACCCCACTTCTTTTTCTTTACACTTCATTTTCTACATATTCCTAAGACCTCCTTGATGTTGCAAGAACATCTTTAAAAATAGATTATGATTTTTCCTTAAGAAAAAGCAACCAATATTTTCATCATTTTGTATCCTTCTGAAGTCCTTCATATAGAGTAAAAGTTGACAATTTTCAAGACATTTTGTATCCTTCTGAAGTGTTTCATATGCAGTAAAAGTTGACAATCACCACATAATTTAAAATAAATTCACTGGATGGGAATGGAGGCAAATATCTGTAACCTCAACACATAGGAGACTGAGTCAGAGAGATGATCATTTGGAGGCCAGCCTGGGCTACATTGCAGAGAGAGAGAGAGAGAGAGAGAGAGAGAATAAATAAAATCAGTGACCAAATTTAATGTTGAGAGCATAGAACATCTATTCATTCTTCTGCTTTCATAGGATTTGCCTATAACTCTCTCAAAGCCTGTGCTTGCTGATTGATCGTTCAAATATTTCCAATGGTGGAATATTTCAATCAGCTTTTCCTGTCATTTTCATAGCCTTCATGCTGGCCCATTACCTTGTACCTTTGGAATCACCCTAAGCAATTTCATCACTGGGATAAACTGAATATAGAACACAGCTTTTTTTATTATACTTGAGTTTTGTCCTTAGAAGAGATAAGGATTGCCGTGGGATAGCAAAATGAGTAGTTTCTCTCTTTAAAAAGAGGAGCTTCTTTCTTATCTCGATGTCTTAAAACTCAGTAAAGGGGCCGGAGAGATGGCTCAGCGGTTAAAGCACTTGCCTCCAGTGCCTAAGGCCCTGGGTTCAATTCCCCAGGTCCCACATAAGCCAGACCCACACCATGGTGGCCCTGGTGCATTCTCTCTCTCTCTCTCTCTCTCTCTCTCTCTCTCTCTCTCTTTCTCTCTCTCCCTGCTTGAAAATGAATAAATAAAAAATATTTTAAAACTCAGTAAAAACACAGCGTGAGGAAGGGCAGACACTGAAATAGATTTGCCTTAAACTATGGGATATAAATGGACACAAGGTGAATGTTTCCACTGTACTTTCTCCTACTGGAAAATGGGCACAGTGATATTTCTGCCCCATGATCTGCATTGGATTATTAAAATCCTGAGAAAAATACATGTTTGGGCCATGTATAACAGACACCTGTAATCCTCACACTTGTGAGGTAGATGCAGAAGAATCCTAAATTCAAGGTCATAAAACTCACCGGCTATGACTCAGGAAACTGAGCAGAAGAGGGGGCAGAAAGAATGTAAGAGCCATGGTGGGGGAAAATATCCAGAGACATCACCCCCCTCAGCAACAACACACAAAGGGGGAAGAAAAAAAAGGCTACCTCTGGTGCAGTTCATACCCCTATCCTATGGACAACAAGTATGCTCATGAGGAAGGGCCCCAATTGGTAGAGGACAGAGAGGAGGGAAACGGGGACACCTTCACAAGATTTGCTCATAAAATGTATATACTTATTCATAATAAAGATATTAAAAATAAAGCAATATAATTTGAAAAAAATTCAAGGTCATTCTAGGCCACATAGTGAGTTCAAGGCCAGTGTTGCAGTCAGCTTTCAGGTTGCTGTACAGAAAGAACCCAAGCAAGAGCTGCCTTGTGAAGGAATTTTTTTTTTTTTTTTTTTTTTTTTTTGCTTATGGACTCAAGGAGAGACTCCATCCTGACAGGGAAAATGATGGCATGAGCAGAGGGTGGACATCACCTCCACCACAGCACTGAAAACAATGGCAGGAAGGTGTGGGGAACCCTGGCAAGGGGAAGCTGGCTTATAACCCCATAAGCCCACCTCCAACAACACAGCTCCAGTGAGGTTGTAAAACCCAAACTGCCATCAGCTGGGGAATCGAGCATTCAAAACACATTCATTTGTTTGTGGGGGATTCCTGGTTGATCAAGAAGCTTGGGTAGAGGAAGTCTGTTCTGGTGAGGTTTTCAATTAAGCAGTTTCTACCACAGCATCTTTATATCATGAGATAAATAATGATCTCTGCTCTTTTCTTGAAATTTGTGGTTGGGGAGCAGCTGTTCTCAAGGGAACAGTGTTTTAAACCATTGAGTTATAACCTAGTTTGGTTCTAAAATGGGGAGGGGTATTACCCTGTTCCCAGAGTCAATTTTTAATATATGTTCACTACAGAAGTAGTTTGTTTCCAGATATTTTTTATCTATAGTTGGTTGAACCCATGAATGTAGAACCTATAAGAATGGAGAACCGATTGTATCTACATCATTCTCCTTCCTGTTCTGACGTCATAGGTCAAAAGGACATTGCAGGGAGCCGGGACGATCGCCATTGCAAGATGGCGCCCACTTCCTTGCAGCTAAGTGGTAAACAACTCCATATTAGGCAATGCTTTGGTGAGAGATGCGCCTCTGGCTTTGCGCATGCGCGGATTATGTATTGGTCCCTAGCCAATCCCTTGGCGCCTGGTGATGGCGAGCTGGCTTCAGCCAATCATGGGGTGACCCGTGTCCCTGCTCCCTATATAAGCAACTGACTCCTAGTGCTGGGGCCCCTCGCTTCCTGCTCTCCCTTCAATCAAAAGGCTCTCCAATAAAGTGTGATTTGAGAAGAATCCTCCCTCGCTGGTCGAGGAGCTGGCCGCAGGACATAGACTACCTTCATAGTGGTTAATGTTATTTTCAAAAATTATTAGGACAATATTACTACCAAACCACTGGTTCTCCCGAGACAGCAGTCAGTCTGTGAGGTTAGGGATGAGCTCACAGAGAAATACTATAGCTGACACTCTTCTGAAATTCACACCATTCATGGCTTCACAGTGGCTGACACTACCTACAGAAAGATCTAAATAATAGGAAGCATAAAAATGATCACATCAAAATAGAAGGGGGACTTGTTGGAAGGAAAGAAGAAGGGATTCAGTGGATGGGGGATTGTGGAGGAGAAAAGAGAGTGGTGAGAGGGGACAATGAACATGGAATCTTGTTTATATTCATGAAGTTGTCACTATGTGTTACAAAAATAACCAAGAAAGCTCAAGATAAGTAAAGAACAGAAGACGTGAACTAGATCAAATTCTTCTCTAGGTCTCTCATATTTGTAGCATAAACTTTGATATTTAAACGAACCTTGTCAAATCCACATTAAATGAAGCGACTAATTAAGCTACTGATTATTTTTTTTAACAAAAATTTGGGTTCCACAAAAATCACATGGTGCTCACCAAGTGGTACACTTCATTGTGCACACACACATTGTTTGGTCATGAATCTCGCTCCGTGTGAAACACAAATATACCACAGGGCACTAGAAGGAGACCTACAAATGTTACCTACACCTGGTGAGCATTGGTTGAGTAGATTTCATGGCATTAACCTCAAAAATGAAAAGTTTGGATATTCCCTATTGAAGGATGATAAAAAGCCAGAAGACACTCTAAAATTCTAGAACTATATCTACATAGTTGTGGTCTTCTTTATAGTCTAGTGTTCCTCCTCCAAAGATTTATGAACAGTGCTTATCTGTGTGCCTGTGAGATTCTTGTCAATAAAAAAAATTGTTATCACTAAATGCTGGCACTCACCCAAAGATTTTTAATATACATATGTCTAAAATAAAATCTCTATTTAAAGGAGCATTTTAAATTGAAGAAAAATATATAATAGGACCTAAAAGGGTTCTCAAGCCTAATCTGCCCTCTAATACCTTCCTTTTACAGAGCTGATAACTGGCTTAATCACATGGCAGGTGCCTGCCTACCGTTCCTAGAACCTGGAGTTTGTCTTGAGTTTGTGATGTGTCATATGTCACAGTCATACTTACTGTGATAAAATATGGAGGGTTCCTTTCATGAGCCCTGTCCCTTTGTCCTTCTAAATCTTATTCACTTCAACCAAGTTAGAGCAAAGATTTGTTGAGTCCCTATTAACTACTATACACTCATAAATATGTCTTCTGATGTTTATATCAACCACATGGTATTGCTGTTTTTATCTCCATTTCTTAGGTGAGGAAATTTCTTATAGTCAGTCTTAAAGTTGCAAAGTACAATGCAAACTGCAATCAATTCCTCTTTGCTTGATACCTCACTCTGCTCTATCAGACTGACTCTCACTACAGTTCCTACTCACTCAAACCAATGCCTGATAATTAATTATATATGCTCATCTTTCTGTTTTAAATGATGGGTCTCCTCCAATGGAACTAGGGTTATGGCATTCCTTGAATTGCTCATTGTTGAACCTAATAACCAAATGCTGGAAATATTTTTATGTATTTATTCGTTTGCAAGGGGAGAGAGAGAAAAAGAGAGAGAGTGCATTCCAGAGCCTTCAGCCACTGAAACAGACTCCAGATGCATGTGCCGATTTATGCATCTGGCTTTATGTGGGCACTGAGGAATCAAGCCTGGGTCACTGGGCTTTGCAGGCAAGTACCTTAACTGCTGAGCCATCTTTCCAGCCCCAGATGCTATTCATAAAGGACCAACCAAAATCAGATAAGAATGTGGAACAAAGAAGCTGTACTCTTTTAAACATAATGTAAATTTTCCAATGCAAGACTTCATTTACGAAAGCTGTAAGATGAAATACGTGTTTTCTCACTGACTCCAAATGACACATCTGAAAAAGAGATCCTTACCTACCTATCACTTTCCATGTGTGCCAAGATGTTTCCTTTCACTTGTCACGTGTCCACAGAAATCCCAGAAGCTTCTTTAGTGAAACCATGCATCACAGTTCCATGTTTGAGAAAATAATTCATTTATACAATCATAACTTTATATATGCCAACTTGTGTTTTTAGAACGAAAGTCCATACAGCAAACAGCCTAGAATTGAGTGTCATTGGTCTTTTCATATTCACACTGTTTTGCTAGTGGAGAAAAAAAAATGTCAATTAACCTTTCTTGAGAAATAGTACTATAAATAACTCTTCAATATGTCCACACGTAACTAATTTTGAACAATGAACTTTCCTTTTGAATTATAAAAAAATTGGCTAGAAATAGATGTGGTAAAATCACAATAAGGCTGAAAAGTTCACAATAAGCTCCTTCCTTTCTTTTTGCAGAAGTAAGAAAAAAATGGTTTTGAATTCATATGTGACTGTAAGTGGGTTCATTCTTAAAAGAATGGATTAAAAATGGAACATGACCATGCCAACTCGATTAAAAATGGAAGAGGTATTAGGTGATAATTGTGACTTCAGATTCCCAAAGAAACTACTGTCATGGTCTCCCAAAACTATATACTGCACTACCAATTTTCTGTATCTTTTGCTGAATTATGGATTTAATTCTGATTTCTTCTTTTGCCTTCCCAGTCTGCACTTGTTTCCCTGTGGTAACATCCCTCTCATCAATGCAACTGCATTTGAAGATCAACCAACAGCAACATCAAGCAAAAAGGATACAGTGAACTTCTTGGATCTGACTGTTAGAAAAACCTGTTCATGTTTTTTTCACTTCTTTTCTTAGGCAGTAGAGTACGATGAGAAGATAATAGTTTGAGATATCCAGGTCCAGATTAGAATCTAGATTCTGCCAGCTGAAGGTATGGCCTTGCTCAGGCAAGGTGCAAGCACTTTTAAAAACTTTGAGCTATTCATGTACTAAAGGAACTCTGTGCATGTGTGATGATAGATATTCTGAGGATTGAGACAAGTTGTGTAAAATACCTGGGGTTTAACCGATGCTCAGTAATCCTTGCCTTCTTTCTCTTGTTGATTCTTTATATATCGATGAAATAAAACTAATTAAAGACCACAAGTAAGGAAGTTTTTATTTTTCATTTTTATTTTTATCACCATAGCACCTTAGTGAATGTTCTCCCTTTTGTGGAAAGCTTGCATTTTAAATATTTTTATTTATTTTAGTGTGGGAAAGCAAACCAAAAGCACCTGCTATTGCAAACAAATACTATATGCATGTACCACTTTGTGCATCTGGCTTTACATAGGTACTGGGGAACCAAACCAAGGCTGTCAGGCTTGTAAAAAAAAAGTCCCCTTGGGCTGGAGAGATGGCTCAGTGTTTAAGGCACTTGCCTCTAGTGCCTAAGGCCGAGAGTTCAATTCCCCAGCCCCACAAAGTGGTGGCCCTGGTGCTCTTTCTCTCTCTCTCTCTCTCTCTCTCTCTCTCTCTCTCTCTCTGCTTGAAAATGAATAAATAAAATAAAATAAAGTCCCTTTTTTTTGCCTGAACCCTTGAATTTTAAATTAGCATTCAGGTTATCTAAATTAAAAGACTACAGAGTTTGTGAGTTAAACAAGCATACAGTTTCATATAAAGGTGATGAAACCATGATGATAATTCTTTTATGAATTTATTGGAAACGTCACAAAAATAAACTGAAATAAAAAGAAATATTTTGATGCATTACTATCTAAAAACATTTGATGAACATCAAAATTTTCTTACTTGAATTCTCCATGGAGCACTTTGCCTCTTGAGGAAGTTTCTTTCTCTGGGACCTTGTGGGCTTTAATGAAATCCTTGGGTAAGATGCTCTTACCCACTGACCTCAAAAGGTTTTATCATATAGTCACCTTATCTCCTGGCAATTTGAAGCAAAATACTAAGGCGCCAGCTACAGACTTAAAAATGACATGAACCATTGCTAGTCCTGTCCATTGCTATTGGTCACCAAGCCTGAGTGTGTGGATGAGCTCTCAGGTAATCCTCAAGTTCTGAAGTGAGCTCTGATGCTAGCTCCTTTTTTGTTTCTGAACTAAAATCTTCCTTCCAATGATTTTTGGCTTTCCATTTGATTTCAGTTCTTTCCCCTGGAGCAATATAGAAAGCAAGGGCTCTATCTTCCATGGTAAAGTGGTCGTTTATTCCCTTCTTTCCCTCAGAGCAAAATATCCAAGCTTTTCTAGAGAGAACCAGCACTCAGTGAGTCTCAGGACATTAGGAGCTGATGTCATTGGTTGCTAATGAAAGATGAATTTGTAGCACTTCTGGGATCATAGTTACTAATTCAAGAAAGAGCAGGAGGCTCAGTCAAAGCCAGAATATTTACTTGGCAATGTTGAGCAATAAAACACTCACTGTCTCAGCAGATGTGGAAGTGCAGGTATTTTTCTGATGGGGCTTAGCTGGAAATGAGATCAGTGTGGGGAAAAGAAGGAGAAAAGAGAAATCCATGCTTAAATATCCAGCCAAGTATAACAATTGAAATACTTTCTGTACTTTACAGTTACATAAAATTATGCATTCTTTTCTTGTTTCTGTGAGTCTCATGTGTTGTAACAACTTTGACTAAAACACACATACCCACAGCTGTATATATGTATATATATATATATATTTGAAGACTGATATTTCTTGTATTTGTAATTGCTTCTTATTATAAGCATTCACAGACCCTTTCATTTCTGCTCATACTAAGTGAGTTTACCAATCTCCGTTCAGTTTTGATTATGGTACTCCTTAAAATACATTGGGAAAACAAAAATCTTGTTGGCATAAAAATCATATTAAAAGAAAATACACACAGAAGTTTTAACCTATTTATAAGAAGAATGATTTGTTTTCACATGCTTCAGAAATCCTGCTTCATATAAATTAACCTGGCAATTATAATATTTGATATCTCATTAGTAACTCAGAAACCCATAGCATTTCTATGTTGTAACTTATTAGTATTTCAAATTATCATATATTTCAAAACAATTCAATAGCATCTATTTCATAATATCCTATGGTTGTCAAATTTTTCCACTTTAAAAAAAACTGAAATTAATTAGCTATTCTAAGATCTCCTGCTAAACAATTAAATATATATTTCTATGTTTACATACAGTTTGATCCTGAATACTAACTATAGAGAACAAGTAACAGAGCCCCTTCATCTAAGGATTTTACATTTTCTGGACTAAAGAAAATCAATCTCATCACAAACTGTCAACTCTGGGACCACCATTCATTTGCTATTCATGTTCAAAGAGTGACAGATTTCCTGCAAACACTTTCCAGATCATCTCAACTAATCCCCAACCCCATGCCACAGGATTCCCAGCATCCATTTGTTGATAG